>SNQJ01S0002819.1:180305-255832 GCA_010110895.2 Picea sitchensis
TCGGTGACGGAGTGTGTTGTTAAGCCACTCCGTGATGTTAAAGTCACCGGTTCGAAACCTGCGGGGACAAAAAATCCAACCATGTTAAGGGTGGTGTGGCTCAGGCCGGGTGCGATCCCCGAGTGATTTTGACGGCTTAGATGCCCCTGAGTCGCAGTTTCTCAAGCCATGGGTTAATCGCAGGTCCTGCACAAATTAACAAACAAAAAAAAAAAGAACATTTGACACAATCCATTATTTTAAGTTTTATCCTTTGAATAAAATAGTAATTACATTAATGTCAATTTGGTTAGTTAATTAGAAATTTTCATTGAAATGCTCAGGTTGATGAAAAATAATATGAAGTAAATAAAATGTAATGTTATCGATTAATGGTTTTGTTTCCAAATTTGACTTAGAATTATAATATATGTGTGAAAACATCGACATCATTTTAGGTCGATCATGGTTGTAAGTATTGAACATTTTCAATTTGATTTGATTTGGAAAAGACATATTTGACATTTTTCCATTAAAAAAAAAGAAGATAATATTGCAAGACTTTACATTGAAGTCATGCACAAGAGTTCCCTCAAAAAGAAACATTTGACATTTTTCCATTAAAAAAGAAGAAGATAATATTGCAAGACTTTACACTGAAGTCATGCACAAAAGTTCCCTCATCAAACAATATAGAATATGTACCGATGAGATCCTTCAAAATGACCATAATTCATGACCAAACATGTAGGAAATCGAGAAAATTATTGACAAGAACTTATTAGAGAAAGATGAAAAAAATCTCACCTACGAAATCTCAATCAGATCTTGCTTGCACAAATCAAAAAGTTAAAGGATGAGAAGTTGTACAAGAAAAAATTGAAGAAATCTCTCGCTTAAGGAATCATATTCAAATCTTACTTGCACAAATCAAGAAGTTAAAGAATGATAAGAAGACACAATAAAAAATTAAAAGTCTCATCGACAAGGAAACATTAATCAATCTAGTTGAATCAAGGGAAATCCAAACCATGGGCAAGGGAACCAATAGAAATATAATCAACATAATAAATTAGAAGGATGTTTATGTTGGAATGATATCAACCAATAAATCGCTATAATTAACAAACGATGAATGTTCTAGCACTAAAATCAAGATGCAAGATAAAAAGATGCCTTATCACTATCCAAATCATAAGAGTCGTTGCATTGTTCAACGAACTAAAGAACAACAAAATCGATATGAATATAAATGACATCCAAAAATCATAATTATGAAATAATGTGGGGATGAAATCAACACTTTACTTAGAAACACAAGATAAGAAGTTTCATCCAAACAACCTACCAACAAAAAGTTATAATGAAGATTAACCTAGGATGAATCGATCCATATATAATTCAATAGTTCTCTTTACCACTTTGAATATCATACTATATCCTCTCCTAACCATTATGACAACAAGAACACAGTATCAAATAAAATCATTATAGACAAAAATAAATATGTTTCCTTGTCAATAATTATGCTTTGAGAACAAAACATCTTTGAACAGGGAGGCAATGTAACATACATAAATACACCTACAATAATAATTATAAATAACCAAAGGTCATATTTATAAAATACATGTCTATTCAATGTATACATATACACAATGTCACATGTTATTTTAATAATCTCTTATATCTCTCATATTATATATTCAATACATTATATTCATCCTATATGGATTTCTCATTGTTATTTCATTTATTTTTAATATCAGTATATGAATCATAACTCTATAAAACTATTATGTACCAATTAATATTCATACAAAAACCTTGACCAATAAAACCTTAGCAACAACAAGGTCAGGCTCTGCATGTATAGGGTCAAAACAAAAAATGAAACCTTTTATTTTTTCCCAGTCATAAGAATATTGCATCATAGCAGGTTAGGTGGATAAATATGTGCCTTACGATTTTTAAATGGTGCTTAGCAAAGTATCTTTGATTTTAGCAGTGTAAGTGGGGTGTTGTTTATTTCATATTCACACTTATTCAATTTAAAGAAATTTTAGTTCATAGGATCTTCACTCAGAGAACCTATTACATAGCACCTTCGTTCATGGAATATTAAAGAATACGCCTAATTTCACTGGATATTGATAAATACCTACAAAAATACTTTTGTTGAACCCCCCTCCCAATACATATTTCCAATAAAAGAAACCCTTATTTTTACTAGATACCCTTTTTTATACCTCCCGATACCACACATCCCCCCCAATACCTACAATATATTGACTTTATTTTTCACAATTTAAAAACCCCCTTTATGAATGAATGTGATAACATAATGGTAAAAAAGGTGAATCCCCCATGGTTTAGGTCCAAGTTCAAATAATTTTGCAAAATTCCAAGCTTTAAAGCTTCTATTAAAATGTGCAAAGGATCAAAGAATTTCGAGGTTATAATTATTTGGTGATTCCTTATTTCTCATAAACTAGATACAAAGGTATGTGAACTTGCATAATGTTAATCTCAGACCTTTGGGAGATTTTTTGTTGGAAGTAATTGGTTCTTCTAGGCTCATTTCTTTCTCACATGTTTATAGAGAATTGAATCAAGATGATAATAAGTTGTTGAAGGAAGGACAACACTTGTCTAAAGGCCACATCTCTTGGGAAGAAGTTAATGTTGGTTATTTGTTCGTCCTTTTTTTATCTCTTAGAGTTGATTTAGTTTAGTTAGTTCTATTAGTTTTTATCCTTTTTTATATTTTTTGGATGCACAAACATGTTATGTTTCAACTACTACAAGTCGTGAGAAAATATTCTTATGTAAATTTTGTGTCTCATTTTTTGCACCTAAAGCACATAATTTCCATTCAAACTTTAATAAAAATTATGATCCTTTTCTTGCAAAAACCAAAAATATTGAACCATAATGAATTCAAAATGGGTTAACATAAATGACCCAAAAACTTAAATACCATAAAACCAAAAACCTTATAAATTGAGCATCTAACCATTAATTTAGTGCCCAAGCCATAAAAGCACCTTGAACTATAATCGACCCATCATCAAATACCATAAAATCATGGTGATAAACCATTAAGTCTCTTTTATAAGCATGTGAATGAGAAGTGAGAGACACATTAATACTAACATGATGGGTGTCAAAAACCATATTCACCCATAGAAAACTCAAGACCCCATAAACCTTCAACAAATTCATCATCAAAATGCACAAGATGGGCTAGAATGGCCCAAATAATGTCAAAATCATTAACAAGTGGGTTTTTCCAATTAGCCATGGCCATTAAAATTTGAGGAATAAAACTTTGAAAAATACTCATGAAAATGGGTAAGGAAGACAATAATAGTCCATGAAAAATAGCCTCGAGGGTTATCTTAATACATTGGTGTCACTATTTCCAAGACGTTGTAGGTAATCCGATGTGTTTTGCAGGTCCCTAATTTGATTCCCATGGGGTCAAGCACACTAAGTATATGTTGCTTGTTTTGCACTAGGTACCATCCTCATAATGGAGTGAAGTGCCCAGGTTTTTTTTGAGTATTTATTTACAGGGAAAAAAATTAGCCCTTGAAATGAGTTAGATGACCAAAACAAGTCCTAACAACAAAATCCTACAGCATACATGATGAAACAACCACAATACCCATAAAAATTCTATCATCGATCAACAAAGTGGGAATTCATAGAGAAAAATGATTAAATTTATGAAGCAAAATGACATATAAAAATAAAATAATTTACAAATTAATGACTATAATGGGAAGAAAATAATAATCGAAACCCAAAAATACAACATAAATGAGCAAATGGAAACAAAAATCTATGCAATAAGTCTCAAACCATTTGAATCAATTTTATGAGCAAGGAAATTGTTGCAAGTCATGAGGAGGCTTCAAAGAGAAAGAGGAAATAGCATTAAATCACTAAGGGTCAAATAAAAATATGGGAGCATGTTATGGAATCAAATTGGCAAGGTTTTTCCTATGTCAAGAAAGAGGTCATAGAGACAAAATTGTTGTGGGTATTTTTAAAGGTTTCTTTTCAAATGAGTGTAACTCAATTAGTTGTGAGAAACATTTGTTACCCTCCCCACTCATGTTCAATCTTACTTTCTGACATATTTTATCTTAGTCATTCAATTGTTGATGAGTTATATATGATTTATCATAATTGTTTGACCTAGCCTTGTGTCCTAAAGAATCTAGAATTTACCCTAGGTACCATCCTCAAAATGAAAGGAAGTGCTCAAATGATTTCAAAAATAATACATTACCTAGAAAAAAAAGAGCTCCAAATAATGACTCATATGAAGTGGATACAAATCATGGGTAAGGTATGGGAAGATGAATTAAATGATCAACACATTATTAAAATTTAAGCCATGCTAAATCATGACATGGAAAGTGATATTTAGATGAAAGGCATGGCGTGTTGAAAGGTATATGTGATTGATATTATGGATAAGACAACCAATACCAACATAAATGTGTATAGTGTGGGGAGCCTACCAAGTATCACATCATGGCAACAAGATCAAGATAAGACAAGTGTCCGTTCAATAGGAGCAACCCCACCATAGTAAAATCTACATTACCAATGATTAATATAGAGAAGGATGATCCCTTGAGAAGTAGGGCACAACCATTGTTGGTATACACAATATGTACATTAAACTATATTGATAGGGGTTATCCCATTCACCATCACATGCATGTACTCTAGTCTACACCATGTGGAGGAGCCACATGGGCATAAGATAACACAATATCCAAATGATAATATTAGTCCATAATTAATGTTGTCATGGAATAATATCAACCTTAACATAAGCACCAATTAACCCTTTGAACAATAACATAACATGTACAATCAAAAAAATTAGTAAGCGTAGGATCTTTTTACCTAATTTCCTAGTCAAATGACCATCTACATTCTATAGGAGAATTCCTATATAAAAAAGGCTTAATTTGAGCTCAAAACTAAACCTTGTAGAGATAAAAATCCAAATTTTATAGTGGCTCGTGATTTTTGGTTTTATGAAAAATTCAGGGTCTACATAAGTTGTCCATCACAAAATTGATGTAGTCTAGTACGTTGGCATAATCAACCTTTCAATGGAACGAGGTCTCACCTGAGTCATGTATGATATTTTTCATATTAATAATGTGCATAGTATTAAATATTTAGTGGAGGTGTGCATCTATTGATTAACCTTTAATCACATTCATTCAATTTAATAGAGCACAAAGAAAGTATTGTAAATATAGTAATGAAGACACCATTCGTGTACAACACAAGCACATAAACATGAGAAAAACAATCTTCCATGGTATTCACAGTTTAAGCATTACATCTCATAACAACATGAACTAAAAAATATCTAGTTGGTAACTGACAAACTAACTCTTAAGAATCTACATTCTCAACAACTTTGCAACAACATTAAAAACCGCTCGTTACATAATAGCCCTCATATATATAGCATGAGGAGGTGCTTATTCTTGAACATATCGAAGAATCTACCAGTAGTACCACACCTATACAAAACATTCTACATATTTGTGATAACGTGCAAAGGGTCATAGTGACTAGGAACAAAGGGTTTATGAGACAACTTCTTGGTCTCTTCATACTCAGGCTTATGTGGTTTGATGAGTTCTACATATTCATATTCCACTAACCTCAACTCTTCTCTAGTATTTAAACAAAAATGGGCCACAAAAACTCCCCAACCACACCTTCCAACTTTTCCTTGAGTTGGATTATGCATCTTACTTTGTAAAAACAGGTTTCAACTTAGGGATTTCTTTGATGTCCACATCCCCGAACCTAATGAATTCTCCAAAATGGGATTCTAAGTGATGACAGCCTTTTGGATTTTATGTGTGCACTTTGCTACATATATGTTTATCATATCTTTAGAATGGAACTAGTACATATCAAGAATGTCATATCACGACCTTGGATGTTGGTACCAACCCTGCATTATGTTTATGATCACTTGTTGGTGTTGTTAATAACCCACCTACGTACATAAAGCATGAATCCCTCCCTTTGTGTATAGAATGGAACATATATTTTATGAGGTAGAAATAATAGTATATGACAACATTTTGTCTTCCTGGTATCATTTTTTAAGTATCCTTAGCGACATCAACAAACCTATAAAACATGTTTGATATCTCCTCTCAATATATAGCCCTTAATTCATATGATCCATTGACTTTTTTTCTTCTTTTTTTCCCTTTATAAATTCTCAATGTATAAGAATTTTAGACAAAATAGAAACCTCATTGTTTCCATCAAAACTTCTCTTGGTTTATATGCATTTCCTACACCCATCCGAAGAAAGAAAGAAAGAGGGCAAATACCAAAGAGGTAGTGACTGTGACAAATTGTTAATTGGTTGTGCTCCCTCATCCCTGGGTAATTTTCAGATGATGACTCTAGGGTTGAAATGAGGTTGTAGATTTCATAGTTCACCAACTAGACCTGCTCCACGTATCCCTTTGAGTCCCTCTCTCAGCTATCCATAGGAACCAATAGGATGGCATGTTGTTCCCTAATCAACTATTTCTCTAGCATGTAGTGGAATTTTCCTTATGCTCCAACATTAGTATATATCATATGCCAAATTCAACCACGCCTACTTCCCACCAACTAATATCTGCTCAAATGTTGAATGTTGTTACACTCTCTCTATATATTTCATCTTATAGTTCTTGAATCCTAGTTCCTATAACAATTGGTTATGTCTCAATATCCATAACTCTAAATGATATGAGCTTAGATATAAAACTCTCTCACCTCTCCAATATTTTTTTTTCAAATGATAGGGATTTTTGCCCAAAACTTCCACCCAAAAAATTGCCATTGATATATTCCCTATCCCACCTATCCGACATAAATCCACGACAATTCCTACCTCAATCTGGTCATCAATGAAATATAAGACATTCCTTTTATGGAAAATTTCTAGACCATAAATGTGACTTGAATAGACTAGGTGTAGCTTGGGAAACATTAAAAAAATTAAAGCATGTCCTACTACCACCAAAACATTTTACATCAATCGTGACATGACTCGACTCTTGTAGCAACCAAAACCCCCTTAAGTATAGATTTTAGACACAGATACTTCCCTCCCACATAGACATTACCCTATGCAGACACATCCCCTTCTTTGCAGTCCATTAACTCCACAGTTTCCCTAATTCCCATGATACCTATTACATCCCCTCCCTAGATTCAAGTTCTTACCAACACCCTGACAATAAAGATTTGATATACTAGAGTAATTTAAGCCTACATAACCATGGACCTATTTTTACTTCTTATTCCTAGACCTACAAAGTGACAAACACACATTAACACTTAATTAAAATTGCTAAATTGAAATGGTTGAATCTAACTTGATAAAATTGAAATGTGGAAAGTAGAATACGAAAATTGGAGTTCCACTATGGTACACTAACCCCTACACCCCAAACATTAAGGTGATCCTACAAGGGTTGAGGCCGCGTAGGGATTGAGGTGTGTGCCCTTCACCCATCACTTCTTCAGTTGGTCATCTAGTTGTGCGAGTTGGACTACATACTTACCAATTATTTACTTAATTCTATAAGGTCCATGCCAAGGCATCCTCAACTTGCTCAAATGTTTCCAAAATTTACTATCATACATCAACACTAGATCCTCCTATTCAAACTGCGTGCTCCTAATATTCTTATTGTTCCATGACTGGTGGCACCTCTTTTATACAATTTGATGGTATCCCACCACAAATTTGTTTTCTTCTAACTATATTAGCATTTTCGACCTAGCTTTTAATTTTTGTAGATTTGACATTTATGTAACAATTGCTACACTCAATCTCAAGATCAAATATTCTAGCAGCATCACTACCTCCTACTCAAACTAAATTGGCCAACATGTTACCAATCAATGTTTTACATGTAGTCCTATAGGCCCATAACACAATGATGATTCTCTCATCCCAATATTCCTTATTTACCAAGCATACATTTGCCAAGTTGTGTTCTAGAATCTTGTTGAAGAATTCCATCATGTTATTAGCCTATGAATAATATGGTGTATTCTTGTGGTGGTGGATCATGAATTCCTTTACAACAGAAACCACTACACCATAAATAAAATATTGATCCTAATCGCTAGTCAAGTTATATAGGAACCCAAACCATGTGACTATATTCTCAAAAATGAACCACATAGCAGTTTCTGCAAAGAAATCTTGGGTTGGTGCAACCTCTGACCATGTTGTTAAATAATTTGTGAAATGATTATATACCTAGCCCAAAAATAGCATACAAATGGATTGAGAAGCTTGATAAATTACATTTCCTAGCACTGAAACAACTCCCCAAGCACAATGGATTGTAACAACATTTCATATTCCATAGATGGTCATCCCACACATTGTTAGACGTCACACTCCTTCATGTATTCCACAACATCTGCAAACAAACTTGGCCACTAGAGGCCCCACACATTACCTTCTGTGCAATACCCTTTTTTCCATAGTGTCCACTACTCTAACCATCATGGACCTCCCACAGTATTTCCTACCATTCATGATCAAACACACATTTACGTATAAAAACATCCATATCCAACTTACACAAATTCCTAGAAATCAACTAATAATTCATTGCATGCACCACTAGTTGCCTACATTGTCATCAATCATATATTTTCAATGTTGATTTAGACATAAGGGATTTGGTAATGTCAACAAATAATTTAGGCAATGCTTCCACATGAAAGAGATTGGCATCAATCACTTCATCATCTATCCCAGTGGTTTTCCCATTTTGGATCTAGGAGAGATGATCAGGCCCTACATTTTGTTTTATTGGATTAACAACCACCTCAAAATCAAACTCCTAGAATAGAAACAACCATAAATAGATTGGACCCTTCAACATTGGTTTGTTTACCATATATTTTAACAAGGAGTTATTGGTGAAAAACTTAAATGGGTGACCTAGGAGGAAATGTCTAAACTTATGGAGTGCATATACCATGGCCAATCCTTCTCATTTAGTGGTGGTGTAATTACGCTCAACACACAACAACTTCCTACTAGCGAAATAAACTAGGTGATCTAGTGTACCTTCATTGGGCTACGCCAGAACATTATCTATTGCAATGCAAAATGCATCCACATGTACATGGAATTTTTTTTCCCAATCTGAAAATGATAGAATTGGATATATAACCATCCTCTACTTTAATTCTTCAAACCCTACCTCGCAAGATTATATCCCAACAAATATGACTCCTTTCCAAAGAAGCTCTTCTATATGTACCATTAATTCTACATACCACCTGATGAATCTATGGTAGTACCCTTTGTATCTCAATCTAGACCGTGGTGTGGATACATTCTCAGTTGCTAACAAAATGACAATCACTTAAATGTTTGTGATATCAATAAATAATCCCTCCTTGTGCATGATGTGTCCCATAAGTACTTTGAATGGGGTACAAATGATACATTTCTTAATATTTAGTGTCAACTACAACTGTCGATGCTTATCTAGCATTAACCTTATTTTTGCAACATGATTCTTTAGCAAACTGTATACAGTCCAGTTATGCAAGTATACCTCTAGGAATTTGTGAATGTATTCTCTGAACACTACAAATACCACTATGGAAAAATTGTTGGCACATTCTTCAATCCAAAGAGTATTACATTGTAGGCATACGACCCCCGCTTTGTAGCAAACATGTTTCTTTTTATTATCCTCTTTGGAGATTTGTATTTGATGATAACCCAAAAATCCATGTGTAAAAGAATAAGTCGCATTCCCTACAATATTTTCCAATATATCATCATTAAATGGGGTCAGAAAGGGGTCATGTATGAAAGCTTCATTAAGTTTGTGGAAGTCTTTGAAAATGTGGATTCCAACTATTTTCTTACCTTGTGTCAAAATCAAATTGATCCAATCAAATTCCTTGATTGGAAATATCAACCCAATATCCATCATTTTTCAATTTCATGTTTCACATGTGCTTTGTAATGTGAATACATGTTGACCAAAATTTGGTCACCTATATATTCCCACTCCACGGAATAATAATAAAAAAATTATATTGGAGATGAATATTTTTTTGAACTATTATATGTTCATTACATATCCCTCGGTATCGATTTCTCCATGCATTTCACAGAATCAAAATCAGAGTCTCCATAACCAAGATACGCATACTTATGTCGAGAAGTCCAATGGAGGTATTACAAGAAGAAATATGAAAAATGTTATAAGTGGCATGTTCTCTCCTCTCCTTTCCCTTCCTCTATTCATTCTCTCATTTTATACTTAGTCATTTCTCATTTGTCTCATTACTTTCCTTATTCCCCTTACCATTTCCCTGCGTAACCATTTTTTCCTTATTCCTTTCCAAGTTCACATTCATTTCCCTTTTCCTTTATTTTCCACTTCTTTTTATTTTCCTTTCCATTTTCATTATTCCATTTTTCCACATTTATTTCCTTTTACTTTTTCTTTTCCCATATATTTCTTTTCATTTTTTTATATTTTCCATATTTTGGGGTGATCCATTATACTCTTTCTAGACTTAGTCTTATTTACTATGGCTTACCGTGGGTTGATGGGTTGGTGATATTTCTTAAGAGTATGTTCTATCTCTGCTATCCTCACAATGCACCTTTGACTTCCACCACCTTCATAATGTACATTACTCTTTTTACTACTCTTTACTTTGTAACTTCTCCAACACTTAGCCGAATATATGAGTTACCGTGGGTTTGAGGGTTGGTGAGGGTTGGTGATATTTATTTCATATGTTATATACAAGTCCATCCAGTGATTCTCGAGACTTAGAATATTTTAAAAATATTTAACTCTCATCTCCACTTCACCTACACTTATAATTGTTCACACTCATTCCTTACTATGTATTACTGCGACCAATTCTCAAGACTTATAATATTTTACAATTGTTTACCTCTCCTCTCCACTTCAACTACACTTATAATTTTTCACACTCTTTCCTTACTATGTATTACCGCGGTCAATTCTCAAGACTTAGAATATTTTACAACTATTTACCTCTCATCTCCACTTCACCTACACTTAGAGTTTTTCACACTCATTCCTTACTATGTGTGGGTCCCTAGTGATTTCCCTCACCTACCTGCATTCCGTAAACCCTAGAATAGCCATATTATTTTAATAATATTTTTCCTATCTTAATTTATATGAGGAACAATGACATATGACAGATTCTTATTTACAAATTGACTTACTAGGTGATGACATGTGGCAACATTTGGTTGGTTGACTCATCATTCTTGGTTGGGCATATTGGTGGTTGATTGGGCATGCAAAATTATTATTATATTAAACAATTTTCCAATGGTCGAATCCTCCATGCTCCATAGTTTTCTCTCTTCTTTATTTATTGTCAAGTGTATGTTACACATAACATTATATACCACTAAGACTCTTTTACTCTCGTACATGTAGAGATAAAAATAATGAAGAAAAGTCAAAATTCAATAAAGGAGGTCGAAATTAAATCAAGGGTCCACATTTACCAATCAAACTTGATCAACGGTGGTTGAGGCATGATCTTACAAAGGATATATCTTGGGCGCTCATTCCATTAAAACAAAACTTTATACATTTGGAATTTATTTTGGCCGGTAGAGATATGGTGGTATAGGTTCAAGTCTTGAAAGTAGATACATTTTCTAAAATTAAAATGTCGGAAATTAATTAAATTTCAAAAAATAAAAGTTTAATTAAAACTTTTATTAAAAGGGGAGAGAGGGACCCACTTTCAATATGCTTGTATTAATGATGTGAATTCATTAATGAGGAATTAATGGGGCACTAATTAAACATAATGTTTCAATAAGAAAATTGTACGGGAATTTCTAGAAGGAAGCTGGCAACTACTCAAGTGGTTAGAAAATCTCTTCTTAAAAGAGAAGAGGGCTTCATCAAAGGTCCATTAATCAGTATTGTCAGAGGGGAACAACAGAATATCAGAGGAAGAAGAAGTCTGATACGGATACACAATCAAGCTTCTGATTTAAAGAAAGAAATCTCCATCTTCTCCATTTTTTATATATATTCTTTTGCCACTTCTCATGAACATGCTTGAATCTCAGGAGTTGGGCTGGTGAGTTGTTGAGTGTTCTTCTTATGTTCTTCTAAGATGTTTTCTTATGATCATGGGTATTTTGCAGCCACATATATGGTTGTAAGAGATATTTTGTAATGATGAACATCTTTCATGAATAAAACTCCACAAATAATTGTTTAGGAGTTGATCTTGATTGTATCTTATAACTTTGAATTTTAAGTATGAGGTATTTGAGATTGATATATCAAATTCTCTTTTGATATTGATTGCATTACTTTGTTAAAAATTCTTTGAGATGAGATCAAAATGTTCTCTCCTCATGAAGTAGATATGGATGTGTTTATATATTATTAAGAAGATTGTGTGTGATGTTGATCACAATTTAATTATGATGTTGAAACCCTACTTCAATCTTTTCTTATTGTAAAAGACTTTTGTTGCACATAAATATAATATTGGGTTATTGAAGAACCATTTTCATATAAATACAAACACTAAATATTTGGGGTTTGTTACCTAGCACTCTCCCTAATCCAAGATATTCAAAGATATATCTTTTAGCCAAAGAGGAGAACCACCTCTCTAAAAAGAAAGAGGACTAATGTTCTCAGCAGAGGTTGTCGTTCCAGGTCCTAAAATATTCAAGTGCCAACATTTTTGGTGACCATATTGAGGGAACGATTGATTTCAATATATTTGAGGAACAAAAAATCTCCATGGCTCAAAGTTTAGAGATGATTCAAAAAAAATTGTTTCTTATTTTAAGCATGGCTCACATTTTTTGTAAAGAAATGAAGCACCAAAGATTCAGAAGAATGAACTCATTGGAAACTCCATTGAAAAATTCAAAATGAAGATGGTTCATTCATTCCATAATGCTTCTTTATATTCTTCATCAAACCCATCAATGGCTTTGCAAGACACAATAAAAGGCATAAATACTCAAAGAAGGAAGCGATTTCATAGCTACCTTGCGGTTCTTAAATAGACTCAAGTACCCAATATTCTATTGATTTTTTTTTCTACATTTTTTGGGGATGCTTAAGAAGATGCAGAGCAACACTTTATTAATTTTAAAAGGTATGTTATGATTTCAACCTCTTGAACAATGTTGCATGTAGATTGTTCCTACAAACTCTACGAGAGGATGATCTTGAATGGTATAGTTCATTGATACCTAACTCCATTACTAGTTGGGATGCGTTATAAGATTCATTTTCTGAGAAAATTTCACATCCCAAAGGTGAATTCATATGTTTTTGTTGATGTTTAAATGTTGTTTCCCACCACCCCCTCTCCCACATGGACACAAAAAGATGGAATGAATGATTCAAAAGAAGAATATCATGAAACACTGCGAGATTTTTCTGAATCAAATCTTGTTGCTGAGAATGAAGGCAATAATTACAAAGACCAAGAAAAGGATATCGGCATCTCATATACTCCATATGAGAAAGAAATTAAAGAGTCTCCACCAAATGTGCAATAATTATTAAAATGAAGAAGAATTGGTGGAAGAAAAAAATTTGAGAATAAAGAAGATAACCATTGTAGAGAGAACGTTTAGAGACATTACCAATGAAACAATAATATTGAATGAGGAAAAAGAAGAAAATTTCAATCTCCTATATACTCCATGAGACATTCCGAACTAAAAGAATTTGAAAATGAAATTGAAGAGCCTCCACCAAATACACAAGAGATTTCGATACTTGTGATGGATGATGAAACATCACAGGGGAACTACGACATGAAGGGAATTGATGTAAGAATGAATCTTGGAAGAATGATGAGCAAGATCACCTTTACAAGAAAGAGGAGTCTTTTAAAGAGATTTTTGTTGAATCAAGAACCTTGGAAGTGGAAAATTATGAATGTATTTTTATGTTGAAAACTCCTCATCCAATCAAGAACAATAGTGTTATTGAAGCGTGAAATTGATGAATTATGGTTCGAGCATTGTTATTGAAACAATGCAATAAAATCATCACCATACTTGGTATAATTTTTCTCTAGTACATATTAAGAGTGCCCCTGACTCATAGGTACAAATCCCAACATATCTAGAATTTTGGAATTCATTCCACAAATCATATCAATGCTTGAATGGATCCATTGGAAATGTACCTACACCTAGGTGCCCTTTATTTTAAAGTAGAAGTTAGGAGTAGGTAAGATCAAGTATGTATATAATTTTTTTCTTCAGTTCAGTTTTGATAATAAGGAAGTCTTTATATTGAAGATTGAAGATAACTGCATGAAATAAGAAGAATTACAAAGAGTTCAAGATTTGAAGATGAATCCATATCCCAATGGAAGGAAAGCTGAATCTTGAGATTCCGGTGTTCTCAACAACTTATGAAGTCTTTATCCGTAGTTGGAGCAGGTTGTTGACCAAAATTTGGTCACCTATATATTCGTTCACAGATAATAATAGCGATGTGGAGAGATGAGCCTTTGAACTATTATATGTTCATTCCATATCCCTCACTATTATCTTCACCATCCATTTCATAGAATCAAAATCAGAGTCTCCATAACCAATATGCACATACTTATGTCCAGGAGATCACAGTATTGCGATAAAAAGCACCGACATTTTTTAAAGAGTGATACCCCTAATCTTAGCCAGTGAAAATTTTTTGATAGCTTCCTGAGTTCCAAATGAAGATTTGAAGCACCATTGGAAATCTTAGGATTTGTAGTTCTCGATCGACTATTTAAGCATGCAAAATGGACTCTCTCCATGGCCGAAATTTGATTTTTAAAAATATGTGCTTTCACCAGCACATGAGGCAGAATTATAACTAGTTAGATAGTGAAAGCTCCGCCTTTCACAAACTAAGGAGTGGATTTTTGGGTAAACTAGCTGGTGAAAGCCTGTCACAACAAGAATAGCCAAATTTTTGCCCAGATCAGGATTTTTAGGGTTTGAATGGTTTGAAATCTCTTTCATTAAGCTGGTTATGAATTATCAAATCAAAATCTGAAGGCCATTCTTGGAGATGAAAGTCAAAGGGAATTTTTGACTAGATTTGAGTGATTTTCAAGGGAAAAATGATAGGGATTTTTGGCACACATCATCAAATTCAATTCCACTTTCAAAGGAACAGATCAAAGAGCCTTGGAGGCTAGGCTACACTTCATCAACTTTCAACCAATGTTTGAAGACCAGAAGATAGGGGTTGACCTCATCTTGAGGATCTCTCCTTATCTTTGTAAATCGGTTTGACTTTCTATTTTAGAATATCAGATCCATTATTTTAGGATCTGGGCCCGTTGTAAAGACTATAAAGCTAAAGACATTTGGAGCACTAGAGGGTTCAATCATGGATACATTTGGCCTATGTACTTAGACTCTTATTTTGATATGAATCACAATTTTCTTTTGCTACTAATATCCAATTTTCTCATGTGAACATTGCTCTATATTTGATTCAATTTAGCTAAGCTATTAAAATTTGTCATCTTCTTATTTTGGCTCATGAATTGATTGAATGAATTCTTACTATCTTGTATGACCATGCTTGTTAATGTACTTGTTTATCTAGAATAGTGTTCTTCATACCCATTCAAATTACTGCATCGATTATTGGTTTCTAAAAGCACTGGCTCATTAGAATGCATGATAAGTTGTTCTTCTCGTTAGCCATCCCTCGATGGTTATCCCATTGATCCACACACATTGATTATTGATTTCTTAAGTTACAAACATCCTTAGCCTACAGCCCTAAGGTTTCTTGGAGTGATAACAAAATAGGCGTCGTTAATGCGAGGAGAGGATGTTGAAGCTCAGCTTCCTTGGGAGGCAACACAAGATCCATCTTGATGATGATAGACAAAGCTTGGACATTATTCGGTTGTAATCATCTATCTGGCGACTCCATGAAGGACCGAATTCGGTGGTGACTCCATGAAGGACGGATCCATTGGCGACTCCACTAGTATGATTATGAACAAGATGTAGCCAAAGAATACGTTACGTGATTTTTCAAATATTGTTGGTTTCCCTAATCAAATTACACACTAGAGATGAATGGGAGAGCAGTCTTCCCAGATTTCGAGGGAGGAGAGTTAGAGTGCCAGTGAACATTTGTTGGACTTTCAACTGATTACATGCATCGGTTAGGGTGAATTGTAGGGATGTTCGGTTGGTTATTACGTTTTTCATTATAGGGGATTTCTCGTGATTGGTACTTGTCTTTGTCTATTGCTAGTATATGGGCTCTTTGTGATTTTCTTACACGCCTTTCATGTGTTTTGCAATGGCATATTTTGAGTTGATCTTCTCTATCCTCAATGTTGTCATGAAGTTTAGTTTATTGTATAGTCCCGACACTCATAGAGAATATGTTTTATGGGGATACTATTCATCATAATCGAGGAGATCAATAATCCCACTACTTAATTAATATGAGTGATGCTTTTGACGTTGTATCAAATGCATCTACTGTTATGAGATTGTCATGAAGATCGATTTTTCTCTCTGAAAATTTTGAAGATGTTGAACAGATTCAATAGATCAACAAGTAACAGTTTCAGATCCGTAGAAGATGATGAGGGCAGCGTTTAACTTTCAGATTTGCAGACACACGAAGTCGCGGCAAATATGAAGAAAAAAGTGAGGAACTCAAAGATTTAGATCAACAGTTCATCCTATATGTTCCTCCATCAAATCTCGAGCAATCTGTATTCAGCATTGAGACCAGAAAGGGTGATGGAGAGTAGAAAGAATTAGATCAATAGGTTATGATGCATGTTTTTATGTCGGATGTTGAGCATCCGGCATATGAATTTCAATATGAATTGTTATATGGATGGACTCACGGTCTTCATTGATGTCATATATTACAGAGTTTGACATCATGGTTTGCAGAAATGAACATGAGTCGATTGCAGTCCTCTTGTGTTATATTTTGTTCTCCTTCCATGTTTCTTGTTGTATACATAAAGATGGGTCAAGCAATTTGTTGCTTGAATTATTTTTTGAAATTTGTATATACACGAAACATGTATTTACAGCGGTTAGAGTGGGAGTAGATAGAAAATAAGCTCGTCATCGAGCAAGAGATCCTTTTCAGTTTAGTAGTTTGTAGCAGAAACTCGTGTTCAACATTTTATTACAGTTTGAATAAGTTGTAGGGATGCATAAGAAGAATTTGGCAAATGCGGTGAAGCCGCCCCCTCAAAATGAAAGGAAGTTTCTTCATCTAAAGGTTCCAACTCTAGTATATGGCTCTGTCCGCCCTTTCGCCTTTCCTAATGAGGGTTGTGACAAATACTACATAAATGAGTATAAATCAAATCTTCATCTCAGAAGAATACATGTGGATTATGCTTTTAAAGAAAATAGAAGGCATGAAGGAGATCAATGCGGCTGATAGACAATGTACATATTATTAGCTCCACCTCCTCATGTAGTAGCGTCACGACAGTGTAAATCAATCTCAGTTAAAGGGTTATGATCCATCCCTCTGATTGGAAAAGCAGTTCTCAAAGTCTTTGGATTCTCAAAGTCTTGTAATGAGTTGTCTTAGTCTTCGTTTGCAAAGTTATTACTAAGCTGGACTCGAATTACGATCTTAAACACATGAAATCAATGTGACATGTTTTCACACGTATGCCCCAGTTAGGTATAGTTGGAACACCAAGACAAACAAAATAGGGTTGATGAGCAACAATACTAAGATTAGAAAATTTGAAAGTGATTCTTTTGATTGGTTGCACAGTTGCTTGGCTATTGTTTGGGCTTTGGTAGATGAGGAGAGATGTCACATACCATTCTATGAGCTGCTTCACATTGGCATACAATTTGTAGATAATGTACCTGATGATGAGGCATTGTTTGCTTTGATCCTGGAAATTCACAGAAGGCGGGATAAAATAGCTATCCATATGCAAATGTTAGATCAACACCTGCATTGTCCTACTTTTGCAACCCTTTGAGTTGCACCTCAAATATATCCAAGCATCACGGGAGAGCCGTTAGTAACATTTCGATCTGACCCTTTAACATATCCCAGTGTTCTTGGAGAGCCATTACATGGGGAGGATGTTGTGATTGCGGTCCAAAGAGGTAGCATGGATTGAAAAAGAACTTTGCGTTGTCTAAGGCATGCTTTGCGTACAATGCCATCTCCTGATTGGTGGAGATGGGTCATGGTTATAGCTCCATGTTATAGACAACATGATCAACAACAATTACTTGATTTCGTGGCATTTTTAAGTGATGACGTAGAAGCGATTGATCGTATCATGGAACTTATGCAGCCTTTTCCTAAGGATGGATGTTGAAAAGCTTGTTCGTGGGACATTAATGCAATTTGAGGGAAGAAATTTTTCTATGGACAGACACAAGAGGAACAATACGCCATAGAGATCGCCAGGCAGAAGATGGTCGACTAGATCTTTGATTCTAGAATACAGATCTTCTTTGACATGTATGATAAGAGTGGAGATGGCCGAATATCAGAAGATGAGGTCAAGGAAATTATTATTACTTGCCCGTAAAAAGCATTAGTTGCCATAAATCTCTCATCCGGGGGTGTCTGAAGCTCAGTTTAGTTCAAAGCGTAAGCAGGATGGTCAAAACTCTGGTTTGTAGAACTAACTCATCCACATAGGTGTGTGTTTAATCATCAAAGACTCAAAATTTGCTTATGTAATCAAAGCTCGAGAAATTGTCGCCTCAAATTCCGTTTCACGGGTAAATAAATTAATTTATCCTTCAACGAGAAGATGCGTGTAAAATCTGAAACTGAAAATGCAAAGATACCTATAGATCATACAACTTTACAACTTCACAATTTGATGTATGAGAAAAATCATTATTTGAAAGCTATTAAGGCTTGTAAAGATTTTAAGTCAAAGTATCCAGATATAGAGCTTGTCCCGGAGGAAGAATTTTTTAGGGATGCACCAGAGGAGCTCAATGGAGATCCTTTATTGAAGGAAGACCCGCACAAGAGAATGTTACATAGACTCAACTTTGAGCTCTTCCAGAGAAAGGAGCTCTGTAAACAGCGAGAAGAGTTAGAGCAGCGTAAGAAAAATCTGTAGGAAACTATTGGAAATCGTAAGAAGTTTATCTCGAGTCTTCCTTCACGGCAAATCTCATGAGAGGCCATATTACCAAGGTTCTAACCTTCAGGATTCATACAAAATGTACGAAGCAGCACCAATTGTGAGCTATTTCCAATACGCATATTCATACTCGACTCTTGGCACAAGGAAACTTTTGAGGGAACCTATTGATCTTGAAATTGTGGAAGTACGGGATGCCAGATGGATTTTGCTTTCATGACAAGCCAACAAAGATCTGAGGAATTGCTTCTATAGGCATCGAGGGAAAACAAACTAGATGATGATGTGCACGAAGAGAGGATGATTCAGTGAGAGAAAAAGGCTAAAGGGGTTTTAGATCAAGGAGAATGTGGATGCAATCGATTATTATCAAGTTCACCCTCTTATTGTCATTGTTCATGTCTATGATGATGAGCTGACTAGTGGGACAAAGCCTAACAAATTGGTCACTCTGAAATTTGAATACTTGCTAAAGCTGCATATTTTTTTTGTGTTGGGGTTGATGGTATGTAAGGAGGCGGTGAGAACAATTTTCTTATAAACTTGTTTCGAGGATAACACTAGGATTGAGCTTCCTCATCAGATAGCTAAATTGTCTTCAGGTCTCAACTTTGCATATCATTAGAAAAGAGCACAAAGGCCATTCAAATGGGTTCAACACTTGACAGACATTGACTTTTCGCCCGAAGCTCCTCCATTTCCTGCTAATAACATATCTGGAATTAATGAGAAGGCTGCAAAAGGTCTTTTCTAGGAAGAAGATTTTCGTTTGAAGGATGTCTACTATTTTAAGTTGAAGGATTTTATGGGAAAATTCGAAAGTTACAAGCAACTACATTATCCAGGGCACTCACAAGCTTGATGTGTTGACTCTTCCTGCTGAGTTCAAGGATGACAGCGTTCTAGATGTGGGAATTCTGAAGATATCACCATCGATGATGGAAGTGGAAAATGGCTTGAATGTAGCATCACCCGGTTGCATGCACTACCTATACAATACTGGCGGGTGGTAGCGAACTCACAGGAGTAGTTTGAGCTATCCTTGGCAGCCTATCAGGCTTGATACGTTCAGGAATATAAGGAAGAATGCATACCCAACAACGGAACTCGATCACATATGGGAAGAGACTATTACACAGGCATACCATCCAAGACACAAGGTGCAGAACTTGATGAATACCTTCTAGAGTTGGCTGGCTATATGAACACATTTGCAAGGAACGACACACTGACTATGTCACCTCATTTGGGCCCTGATGTTGCTGCATGTGCTTCTCAATCATGGTCTGCAATGCTCAACAAGGTAAAGAGTAAAGACATCTCATCAAAGATACCCGCGGTGTCAAAGCATTCCTTAGGGCAGAGCCGGTATGGTGCGAATTCGGCTTGACTATCTTTGATCAGGAACATGGAAGCTAGCAATAGAGTGCAAGACTGTGTTGCATGCATTGACCATATAATGAGCAACATGAGAAGTGGAGCCTGAGTAGCTTCACATGTTAGGGAGAAAGAATAAGATCATCGATTGATCCGCAGAAAATTAAATTACAAATAAAGAGGGGCTTGATCCCCTAGCGATGATATCTTTGTACTCTTAGCGGTGTCGAGATTCATCAAGTTTGATTTTTGAGTGAAAGTTTTTGTTTTACCCGATTGGTTTAGAAGCTGACGCACTCATTAACCGAAAGACTCAGTGACTCATGGCCCAATACTAAAGGCACAAGTGCATGAGGTTCTTGGAGACCCTCATGGGGGCGTCTCCATCGATTTAGACGGATATTGCGATAAGCAGCAAATTTTTAAAGAATGATGACTAATCTTGTAGTGAAAATTTTGATAGCTTTGGTTAAATCTGCATTTGGAAGCACCATTGGAAAGCTTAGGATTTGTAAGATGTCGATCGACTATTTAAGCATGCAAAGCGGACTCTCCTTGGTAGAAATTTGATTTTTTAAAATCTCTGTGCTTTCACCAACGCAGAAGGGAGAATTATGACTAGTTAGTTGTTGAAGCTCGCCTTTGACTAAGGAAGCGGTGCCGGATAAGTTAGTTGTTGAAACTGTCCACGGCGGAGCCGTAGAATTTTCTCCTAGATCAGGAATTTTGGGGTTTGAATGGTTTGAAATCTCTTTCATTAATTTTGGTTATGAATTATCAAGTCAAAATCTGAAGGCCATTCTTGGAGATGAAGTCAAAGGGATTTGATATAGATTTGAGGTGATTTTCAAGAGAAAAATGATAGGGATTTTGGCACACATCATCAAATTCAATTCCACTTTCAGAAAGGAGCAGATCAAATAGCCTTGGAAGGCTAGGCTACACTTCATCAACTTTCAACCAATGTTTGAAGACCAAAGATAGAGGTTGACCTCATCTTGAGGATCTCTCCTTATCTTTTTTAAATCAGTTTTGACTTTCTATTTTTAGAATATCGGATCCATTATTTTAGGATCGGCTGATTAAAGACTATAAAACCAAAGACATTTGGAGCACTGGAGGGTTAATCTTGGATACATTTGGCCTATGTACTTAGACTCTTATTTTTGATATGAATCACAGTTTTTCTTTTGCTACTAATATCAGATTTTCTCATGTGTTTCATTGCTTTGTAATTCGATTCAATTTAAGCTCATCTATTAAGAGCTGTATGCATTCAATTTAGCTAAGCTATTAAGAACTGCCATCTTCTTATTTGGCTCATGAATTCGAATTGAATGAACTCTTACTATCTTGTATGACCCTGCATGTTAATGTACTTGGTTATCTAGAATAGTGTTCTTCATACCCCATTCCAAATTACTGCATCCGATTATTGGTTTCTAAAAGCACTCGCTCATTCGAATGCATGATAAGTTGTTCTTCTCATTAGCCATCCTCAGTTATCCCATTGATCCACACACATTGATTATTGATTTCTTAAGTTACCAAGCATCCTTACCCTACAACCCTAAGGAGTTTCTTGGAGTGATAACAAGTCCAATGGAGGTATTACAAAAATAAATATGGAAAATGTTCTAAGTGACATGTTCTTTCCTCTCCTTTCCCTTCACATCTATTCATTCTCTCATTTTATACTTAGTCATTTTTCTCATTTGTCTCATTACTTTCATATTCCCCTTACCATTTTCCACACTTAACCATTTTTCCTTATTCCTTTCCAAGTTTACATTCATTTCCCTTTTCCTTCATTTTCCCATTTATTTTTATTTTCCTTTCCATTTTCATTATCCCATTTTTCCATTTATTTCCTTTCCCCTTTTTATTTTCCCAATTTTCACATAATTCCTTTTATTCCCCATATATTTATTTTCATTTTTCATATTTTCCATGTTTCTTTCCATATTTCACGTGTTCCATTATATACTTTCCAGACTTAGTCTTATTTACTATGGCTTACCGCAGGTTGACGAGTTGGTGATATTTCTTAAGAGTATGTTTTATCTCTGCTACCCTCACAATGAATTTTGACTTTCACCACCTTCATAATGCAAACAACTCTTTTTATTACTCTTTACTATGTAACTTCTTCAACACTTAGCCAAATATATTTGACTTATGCCACCTTCATAATGCACACAACTCTTTTTACTACTCTTTACTATGTAACTTCTCCAACACTTAGCCAAATATATATGAGTTACCGCAGGTTCACGGGTTCGCGGGTTGGCGATATTTATTTCATATGTTATATGCAAGTCTGTCCGACCAATTCTCAAGACTTAGAATATTTTACAACTATTTACCTCTCCTCCCCACTTCACCTACACTTAGAATTTTTCACACTCATTCCTTACTATGTGTTATCGCGGGTCCCGGTGATTTGCTCACCTACCTCTGCATTCATGTAAACTCATGAACCCACCATATTATTTAAATAATATTTTTCCTATACTAAGTTCTATGAGGAACATATCCAAGTGACACATGGCACTTTATTAACCAATGAGATACATACACGCGTCAGCATAAAAAAAGTGACACATGGCATGATTTTATGACATATGGTAGATTCTTATTGGAAGATTGTTGGCCTATCGAGTGATGACATGTGGAAACATTTGGTTGGGTGACTCATCATTGTTGACTGGGCATATTGGTGGTTGATTGGGCATGCAAAATTACTATTATATTCAACAATTTTCCAAGGGTTGAATCCTCCAAGCTCCATAGTCTCCTCTCTTCTTTATTTCTTGTCAAGTGTATGCTACATTTAACATTATATACCACTAAGAATCTTTTAATCTTGTACATGTGGGATAAGAATACTTAAGAAAAGTCAAAATTCAACAAAGGAGGTCGAAATTAAATCAAGGATCCACATTTACCAATCAAACTTGATCGACAGTGGTTGAGTCACGATCTTGCAAAGGCTATATCTTGAGCTCTCGACCTCTATTCACAAAAAAAATTATATCGTTGGAAATTTATTTTGATGTAGAAGATGGTGGTATAGGTTTTAAGGGATGAAAGTTGATACATTTTTCTCATAAATTAAACTATCAGTCAGATGAATTTTTTAATGGGCATGTGTGACAAGTCAACTTCACAAGCTCATATCTTGAGATCCAAGCGACGGATTTGAAAATTTTTATATCGTTGGAAATATAAGACAATGAAGATAAAAAATGATATGATTTCCATGGCTAAAAAGTTGTTTATCATTCCCAGGAAATTAAAACACAATCATCATCTTTTAAAAGGGAAATTATTTAAATTTCAAAAAATAAAAGTTTAATTAAAACTTTTATTAAAAAGAGGAGAGTGGCCCACTTTCAATATGTTTGTATTAATGATGTGAATTCGTTAATGAGGAACTAATGAGGCATTAATTAAAGGAAATGTTTCAATATGAAACTTGTACATGAATTTCTAGAAGGGAGAAACCTTAACTACTCAAGTAGTTAGAAAATCTCTTCTTAAAAAGAGAAGAGGGGCTTCATCAAAAGGTCCAGTAATCAGTATTGTCAGAGGGGCAGGGTAGAATATCAGAGGAATAAGAAGGTATAGCCATGGATACACAATCAATCTTATGATCAAAATAAATAAATCTCCATCTTCTCCATTTTTTTTATATATTCTTCTACACCACTTCTCATAGTTTTATGCTCGAATCTCAGAGTTGGGCACAACACTGAGCTATTGAGTGTTCTTCTTATATTATTCTAAGATATTTTCTTATATGATCATGGAGTATTTGCAACCACATATATGGTTTTAAAATCTTTTGTAATGAAGAACATCTTTCATAAATAAAACTCCACAAAGAATTGCTTCGGGGTTGATCTTGACTGTATCTTGTAACTTTGAGTTTTAAGTATGAGGAGTTTGAGGTTGACCTATCAAATTATCTTTTGATATTGATTGCAGTACTCTGTTAAAATTATTTGAGATGATCAAATAATTCTCTCCTATGAAGAATATATGGATGTATTTATATATTATTAAGAATATTGTGTGTGATGTTGATCACAATTTAATTTTGATGTTGAAACCCTCCTTCGATATTTTCTGATTAAAATACTTGTGTTGCACATAAAGATCATATTGGGTTATTGAAGAACCATTTTCATATAAATCCAAGCACTAAATATTTGGGGTTTGCAGCCTAGCACTCCTCCTAATCCAAGATATTCAAAGATATATCTTTTAGCCAAAGAGGAGAACCACCTCTCTAAAAATGAAGGGGGGACTAATGTCCTCATGAGGTTTATGTTTCGGTCCTAACCTATTCAAGCATCAACAATACATTCTTTACACTATTTTCTTAATTGTTTGAGCACCTATTTCTCCAACCATGTCAATCAAATAGATCAACATACCCTCGAAGTATATCTAGTCGTGTGTTCAACCTAGTAATCCATGATAACTGTCAATTTGAGCTCATCCTTGGTTCCAATGTTAACTTTCTCTGTCTACAATGGTTATTGGTAATACATTCGATGGTCTGCATCCTGATGTCCTAGATAACACAATTACCTTCAATTTATTCAAAATTTAGATGCCACGATTCCTTAGTGGGGTCTACATCTATGGGATGTGCTTCTATAGAGGACCCATCTATGAAAGTCTCCTCTATAGAATGTATTGTCTCTCAGATTCTCCCTAGAGGAAAAGTCCCAACCTCTCCAAGGGGAAAACCTAAAAAAACAAATAGGCAAGTTACCCATTTTCACCTCGACAACCTTTCCCCTCACTTCTAGGTTCGGAAGATGGTTTCCTACCTAAGTGTGTATTCTCTATACTAGATCTTAAGCCTATCATTTAAGAACATGCGAGTGAAGAAGGATAGGATTCAATTGTGTTGACCAAACATTCTTAGAAGATGTCTTGAATGATTAATGACTTGATGATCAAAAACCAAATGGTGAGGTGTTTTAGAGCATTAATTATGTTTGGGATATCTTATATGCATCAAATATTTATTCATTACATTTTATTTTCCCATGATTATTCAAATGCAAGTTCTTGTAAACAAAAGATAATCTAGGCAAGACAAAGAAAGGAAAAATGGATTCCAGTCTAAAGGTGTGCCTTGTGATATATCTCTCAAATATACCTGCAAGCATGAACACCCACGGTACGAGAGAGTAATCTTCCTAAATGTTTTTTTCGATGCACTATAACAGTCTGGTGATTGAATGGTTGGTTTCATGTTGCCTCTGGGACCTCCAATATACCTGAGGGTACATGGAAGCAATTTTCTTGTTCATGTGTTTTCTAATGCAATACTACTCAAATTGGTACCAACAAGGATTACAAGGAATTCCAACAAGGTGAGACAAAATGTCAATCCTCCTAACCTCCCATGTATCCATGCATGTAATGCATCCCAAGCCGTAGTTTTATATGATTAACGATAACTCCCTGTTGTTATTTATAGACGTCAGAGCACGTCTCTAGCCTAAAAATTACTAAGGGTTTTTCCCAACAAAATGTCCATAATCATTTTTCCATGCATAAATAAATTTGCAAAGTACAAGATCCAATGTAAATTATGCTCAATTTCTTCTCGAGTGTTCCAACAATCTATAATGGCAACAAGAATCAAATGACATATTAATGTAATGCATCTAGTATATAGTTTGCAATATGAAAGAGCATAACATAAGAGCATAACATATGGTTTTTTTACCAAATCAATCCATGAGATGATTCATTATTGTTTAACAAGAATGTAACAATACAAAGTGTGCTCTGAGAGTGCATATACCAATGGTCAATAGAATTACTAAGCATGTATTCCTTTTCAAAAGTATGAAAACCAATGCAAGTTTGCTCCATTTCTAAGATGCTCAATATATCATAGCTATGAGTTCATATCACAAACCCATTCATCATACATATTCCATAACCCATGAATAAATAATGACAAGTAATGAAAGGTGTTCAATACTCATATATGAATACTTATGATGTTACATGTATGAAAACATGGTTGTTAAACCTAAAATGAAAGCATGAAGCATTAGTGAAATCATGCACCTAATCACCAACATTTTTTTTTTGCAGAAAATGGATACCCGAGATGTCAGCACATGTAATACGTTCACAAAGTATGACCCCAAAAATGAAACATTGACAAATTTGTGGTCTGCATAATAACAATTCTACTTGTGAAATTTGATATGTGTAATGATCTAAAATTTGAAATGATGGGAATCTCAGGGATCGGATTCAAATGAACCCTTTGTGTTCTGATGCATGACCATAATTATTCAGTAAATTAACAAAGGTTCATAGCACAAGACACATATCATAATGTCGACGGTCAATTTTGGAACAGATTTAAATGTTGAGTCCGATGTCAAAAATGAAGATTAAATCGTGAAGATTAAGAGGAACAGATTTAAATGTTGAGTCCGATGCCACTAGATCATAAAGTAACTGAGAGAACATGCATTAAATCTTTCACTCATGTCCTCGACCAGATTTGTGAACCGTGCCACCTAAAAATTATATGGTTATGAGTAACCAATAAAAGAAAAAAACTCAGATCATGCATTAAACACCAAAGATATACCATCGAACAATGATCATTTTAAACAAACAAAAAATGCCATATCTCATATATTAATTCGAGTGACAAGTAATATGCATCAACACACAAGATCTCAAACAGTGTTTTCACCTTGTGAATTGTGGTAGTGAACCGGTGTTAGATATAAATTCCAAACCCTAAACATAAGATTGAACAGTGGCATCATATCTCAGGAAAATACCATGATTCAAAGGCTGGTATGATCATTGTTTATGGATCAAAGAATATAAAAGAGAATGTTGTTCAAGGTAAGTTCACTTAACTCTTAATTGAACTCTAGTAACACTCTAAAAATACACAGATTTAGCAATGCGAAATGGATAAGGGCACGACCAGCAGATTTAAAATATCATTGAAGGGGACTAGTGGTTGGTTTAATCACCGGTAAATTGGATCGACCCTCCTAACCTTGGTATTCATCGTTGTAAACCCTCGAAAATTATGATATTTATCATAGTGAATGGGTATAGTAGATTTTGTGGAACATTGAGTTGTGTTAAAGGCGTAATGGAACCTCGTAGCCCTTGTGAAAAAGGTAACCCGTTATATTATAGATGTGTCCGATGATAAGGAAATATATGTTAATTGAACCTGCATACACAAACTAAAAAAACTTCTAGGGTTTGCAGAAAAATAAACCAGATCTGCATTCAAACCCTTGTGTGCTAGTGATAATATGGTTCACGATTGTCCAAGGCATCCACAAAGTTGAAATTTATTTTAATTTCAAGATGCTTTATTGTACTAAGGTTAGATCGAATGATAGACACTGTGAATAAATATAAACCCTATATGTTCTAACCATGAAGGACATTCACTAAAAGACGAGTTAGCATATGAAAATATAAATAAAAGATGAATCATTGAAGCTCAGAAAATAAAAAAAAATTATGATGATGAAATTTATTTGATTGAAAAATTAGACGAAGAAATAGCCTGTCATTGGGCTATGGGGTGATTCAAATCTAGAGTTACTGATTTTTTTTTAAGTGTGTTGGTGTTTTCCCTCACTATAGGTTGGGGGGAAAGCATCATATCTAAGGTAGTTAGGGCCTTTGCCAAAAGGGGTTTGAATCAATTGATTGCAAACAACCTAATATAGCTAGTATTCAAGGATAATTTAGATCTACTAAAGAAAAACCTTAAGATATTTACTTTAAATGGATCTAAATTAAAAGTGAAAAATGAGTAGAGGGTTAGAGTTACCTCCTAACTCTCTACCACACTTTAACATGTACCACTCTCCGCTTTAGCAACAAGCATCCAAGTCACTATCCATCGAACACATGAAAACCCAAGAAAGGTAGACAATGGATTTTGGCATAAAATTCTTTCTTTATTCTCCAATGATTTACAAATGAGAGTGCCTCCTATTTTATAGATGAAGAGGAGGCTTCAAGCCATTTACAAAAACCATGGGTAAGTTCAATACCATGGATAAAATCATTTTCCCTAACAAACCATGAGCAAAATAATATTTTTAATGTGCTCTTACAATAAAATAATGATTTACCCTTTAGAAAGTGTTAAAATATAATAAAATAATGCTCTAAGTGGTTAACCCCCCTTGAAGGGGTAAAAAATGGTCAATAGTCCAAGTGCTTAGATTTTTTCAAGGAGATAATTTGTGCATCAAAGTATAATTCGCCCTTCCTTTAAGTTATGATAATGTGCATGTGATCAAAATAAGAGGGGGTGATCCATGTGATAAATATTACTCCAATGTGTAATATTCACCTAAGATAATGGGTTTAGCCTCCTATAAAATCATCAATTTGTAATTTCCTAGTAAGCATAACAATTTAAATCAATTTTGACACTTTCCTAAGTCTTTATACCTAAGGAAATGTTATTAATTGTTTTAAATGAGTATGTTTCTAAGGAAACCCCATATTTCCTAAGTTTTCAGGTAGAAGATAGGTAGTCGATGAAATTAGTGATGAAAAAGGGAAAGGGGATGATCCATGTGATGACCCTCAAAGACTTAAATGTACATAGGTCACCTTTTTAATATTTTCATGCCTCTAGCTTTATTTTAGCTAGGCATTTTTATAGTAACCTTCTAGAGGGAGCTTTACTACTTCGGTCTACACACACTTCCCCTTTCTTTTCTTTTGATTAATCATTATTTTCTCTAAGTCATTTTTTTCTTTAGATAGACATTTTTCTCTTAGGAATTTGAAAAGGGGGGGGGGGGGCATAGTGAAGCAGTTGTACTTTATTTGCTTTGTTCTTCACCTCTTTAGCCTTTATGACTTTATCTGATTTAGGCTTTTAATTCTGACCTTTGAGAGTTCATACATGATGAGATCCCTTTTTTCAATGTGGATGGAGATGAGTGATACTTAAGGAGATGGAAAATGCTTAGTATGGTTAGGATGTGAATTTTTCTATCTAGTCTAAACACCTAGTAGTACAAGTCATTTTAAGAAGGACATGCTTCTAACAGAAATTATGTTCCCCAAGGTAATACGTCGACACAAGTGATAGAATTTTTTATATTATGAAATTCTAATCAACGGTCATAAGGTAACCACAAATTTATGACATGCCAGGAGGATATATCATCATTCCTAGGTAAGTATTACACATGGAGTAATATATGAAGTGACTTGGACCATCAAGGTGTATCTGATAACTAAGAATTTGAAATGAGCAACATCATGGTACATCGAACAAGAGTCATGTTTGAATTGGAGAAATAAAATACTTAGTTTGGATCTAATTAAGAAATGCATAGTGTCTCTTGCATGCATGTACATGATACCATTGTGAGGGTATCCAAAGGTTTCTTCCCTTGAGAGGGTAACATAACCTATACTTAGACACTTGAGGTGGACCGTCTATGATAAAAATTGAATGCACTGAATCACCCCTACAAATGGTGTAGTCTCCCATAGAGTAAAAAGTATCACGAAAATTTTCATAATTCCACCGAGTGTGTGTTTGATGCTACATTTCTACTTGCAAATATTAGTTCCTTGGAAATTTCTCAAAGGTGTGCACAAATTTATGCACCCGTCATTGAATAGGAACACCCTCCAATATTTAGTGCATTTCACAATTGTCTGCATGTTCTAGTGGATCAAAAGTTCTATCAAACTGTAGAGACTAGTCAACCAAGATGGAATTGGTGTTTTCTAATAGAGCCCCAATGTCCAATAATAAATAGGATACAATGCCTCTATCATATCCCCCCGTGTCTACAACATGAATTTATGCATTACCTACCATCACATAGGGCTCTATGCCAAATTGATGTCTAACACAACAATCCTTTTCTTTAGCATAATCTACTCCCCTATTAGTTCCATAAATTTGTTCACGTCAGACATGCCATCAAATTTTGGTGGGTCCTTCAATTCTATGCCAATCCACCAACATTCTAACAACAACGTACATAGTCATGTGGATGTCTCATAGTCACCATTCTCCCATTGATTAAAGGAAACTTCAAAGTCTATTGCAAAGGAACACATGATGGACCAACTCAACTCTCCATCAATTGTTGGATTTATGTAAGCCTCCCTACTGCTAATATTATATAGCTGATCCAAAGTATTGTCGGGTTATTTATATGCATAAATCCTTGATATTAAATTATTGACCGGGTGTTCATAGACTTCGAGATGCAATCACAGTAAATGTAGGATTAAATCCTATCTGATCCTAACAAAGAAATGTTGCTAATCAAAAGAAAACAACAAACTACTTAAATGATAATGAAATATATTTAGTCCATTGGATGATTGATCAAAGAGGTGCTTTGTTGGTTCAAAGATTACAAAATTACATTTATAGCATGTTCTTAAATGTTACTGTAATTTTTTATGAAGAAAATATTTAACTCATATCTTCAATGAAACTTATATTCTTGTAGGTTACTAATGTAACTGAAAACCTGCAATCAATCATTTCAAAGGAAAGCATAAACTGTAACTCGACAGAGATGTCACTTGTTCAATGGATTGATGACATGGTAATTTTTATGGCTCAAGCCAAATCCTTTCATTCTCATCACTTGAATGTTCCTATGACACAATGTAAAATACAACTTGTACTTCAGTCTTCAATGAAAGATCTATTCCCTGCAAGGATATGCATACGAAACTCATATAAGAAAGATTGATCTAGTATTCAATTGAACAATTAGAAATAGAAATAAACTAATTTGATATTTAACTAACCTAATTCTTATTGTAACAAAATGTAAACTCACTATACTCTTCAAATCTAAATCTACATAAAGTAAATTGCAAAGTTAGTCAAGTTGGTGGGTCCTCCCAATGGGTGTCGCGCTGCTACAGAGTTAAAAAACTAAAAAATAATTATAAACCCATGAATATGTCTTAGAACATCAACACGATCAATTTATATTAATGTATTGAAGGTTTGGCAATACAAACTTATGAAAATGGATTAACTATCAGACAATGTTCCATGTCCTCTTTACACCATCTAGGCTTAGTTTATATACACATGCAATTCATAAGAGTGTGTGGGAAGAATCAAAATGAATCCCCCACTCCGCGCTTTGGATGCATCAATCAAAACAATGAAACATGTGAAAAATAGATACAATTAAACCTTCAGATATTTCTCTGACGAAGCTAGATCATAAATCCTATCAAATGATATTCTCATGACATGTCATTGCATGTGAATATATCCAATCTTGACCATGACAAAATCCTTTGTTGGATGTGTTGTTTTGGGTGTAGTTGACCATAGGATTTGACTAAAGAATAACTCCTACCTCATTTTCTCCGTAATCGATATGATGAACATAGACGAATGTCAGGGAATCCAGGATAAGAATGCATGTCTTTGATCCTCTTCTAGAAGCTTGGGTATATTCCAAACGACGAGGTGGTTTATAGGATTTTCGTGTGAGTTACAGGACCTGGACTGGTTAACCATAGTTAGCAATGAAATGAATCTTAATCTTCCTAATTTATTAAAAACAATGGAAGAACGTTAATTAACCAAAAAAAATACCTTTTGAGTTCTCGAATGACCTTTGCATGGAAAATATGATAAAGAGGAATGATTATGTGGTAAAGAGGAAGGACTAATATAGGTCAAAAAGGGTAACTGGCAATGACAATGGCATCAAAGTAGAGGTCTGACATCTCCCCCGCACATAAGATTTTGTGTGTCTTCATGCAAATGAGATATATTGTTGATGTCCTGAATCCAAAAAATTTCAAAACTTGTGCAAATTTTGGTTAATACCCTAGCTGCATTATTTTCCTATAGAAATGCTTACATTGGACCCCCTCCACTTTTTCTCTACTCTGAGTTTATTTTCCAAGGCCCTTTTATGCATTGCTTGCATATGAGTTTGCCTATACCACTTCCTTGCATGTTTGAATAGCCTTTTGTTCTCTGCTGTTAATCTTCTAATCTCTTCCTGTAGTTGAGCACTTTCTGCCTTTAACATTGTCTTCTCACCTTTCACGTGTATTTCCAAGATATTAAATTATTTGATATATTCCTTCGATATTTTAATCTTTTTATTCTTCTTCTTCAATCTAGAAGAAATTGACCTGTTTGGGGACAAGATTTATTTTACGGGCTCATAATAATTTGTGGTATTCTCAAAAGCATGGGGTGTTGGCGTTGAAGGTCCAATAGAGTTGGGTTGTGGGAATATAAGAGTCTTAGGATGAGAGAATTGATTTCTAGGCTTCTTGAAAAAAGTGGTCAAAATCTCCTTCTTTTGGACATGACTGTGCTCAGTTGGGAGTGCTTCAGTATGCAAGGAAGTATTGATTTCGGATGAACATGGAGTACTTGGCAAGGGAGGCTCAACATTTTTCTTTTGAGGCTTCTATTTATTCATACTCCTGGTAATTCTTCTATGTGTGATAAGAGAAAATTGTATGGGCCTCTTCTTTATAGGTTGTCTTTTAGAAATTCCTCCACAAATAGTGAATGCTTCAACTTTCTGGATACTAAGGTCCTCATTTTCATTTTTGTCATCATGCTCAACAACAATATTCACTTCTCAGGGTATCTCCTCATGTGCAATAGACCCATAAAAAAATCCATTACGCAACATGAATGTGTCCCAATTGTCACCTCTCTTATGCAATTCATCCATGATTAATATTTTTACCAAACCGTGGTGATACAAGCTACGAATGATGTTTCTAGGGTTTGTTTGAATGCATTTTTCCATTCTACTTATATTTTGGCACAAATAAAATGGATAATTCAAATGATCATTGGCTTCAAAATATAAGAGAAGGAGAATTTGATAGAGAAAGGTAATGGCATACCGTCCCTCGCATGTAAAAACAATTTGCAATACAAATAACATATTATTCCATTTCTCCACGATCCAAGTTGTGGGTAGACCTTTTTACCAATTTGGACTCTATTCTGTTGAGGAAAAAAATTGAGTCCACGCCCCATGTTTAACCTACTTATTCTTAAAGCACCTCTCCATGTTTGAGGTAGTCCAATGGCTTGAGCCATCAATTCTTCAGACATGACCATCACCAAATCCCTTATGCAAGCAACTCGACCATCAAACCCCTCTGCAAATGACTTGGTAACATAGGCATTGTGACCCTAACATTTCTTAAGAAATGGAAGCCACCTTGCAGCCTTGAGTATGGATTTGTTGGCATTATATTCAGGGTGTTCTTCCAATATCTTCAAAGACCATGGCTCTTGCCTAACTACATTGATATTTCCCATGACATCGTGAGTCCAAGTGTGTGAGGATATGTAAAAACGATCTACTCCAAGCAATTTCCACTTTCAATGGATAGACAAGGAATTCAGGAATGGGAAACAAATTCTGGTAAATATGTAGGTTTGGAGCTTATTTTGAATCCTCCAAGTGATTCAAAATAAGAGAGTTGGTGATTTCGAGGATTGGTCATTTGATACATATAAATAAATCACAGAATACATTCTTCATGCATAAACGAAATGATTTAGTGATTAATGGTTTAAGGTCATTTGGTATAATCATCATGCATGAACGAAGAGCATGGTGTAATGGATAATGATTATATAATATGGTCAATAATAAACCATAAGTTGATGAAGGGACAAAGGAAGTGGATAAAGAAATAATGAATATGGGTGTAAGGTAGAATAGGGATAGAATATGGAATTATAGGACATGTCATATATAACTGTTAAAATGATCTCAAGAGGAATTTGGTTTAAAGAGTTGTATTATTACCTCAACTTTACCTTAATGCAACTTCCACAAAATGATGCATGCTGAAATTGATGATTGTAAAGAGAAATTAAACATGAAATTGTTGTGTATTGAGCTTAACCAACTGAGTGTTGATGTTGAGAATGACCAATTGATAATTCTGAGAATGATTGTTGCCCAAAAAGTAAACAAAAAATATTCATGGTGTTGATGTAGATCTGTGGAGTGATGGAGAGAAGAGAAAAAAGTTTCTTGGGAAGCTCTAGACCTTTATCTTGGAGCTAATGAACTTTGTATTGCAAGACAAACTCAACCAACTTGTTATAGGTCATCATGTAAGTAATATAGGGATCATGTAGCTAATATAGGGATCCTATACCTAATGAAGAAAGTGGTTACGGATTGCATGTAGCTGATGAAACTACCAAAAATATGAGCGATGAAGCTGTCATTGGAGAAACCTAAGGCTGGTCATCTACAAAATCATCATCTTTGAAATACTAAAACATTTTCAAGAACAAAGAGAGCTCGGAAATTGGAACTTTTTGAAAATAATCATGATGATGTTCACATGTTGAAGGTTGGAAATGGATCAGCTCTAAACTCTGGTCTTGCTAATCATAAATCTTTGTTCTAACTTGGTTTGTAACGTCCCTCATTACCAGCACTAACAAAATTCTTTGATACCACTTTGTAACATCCCCAACCTATTTTTGAGCAATGTCACTCAAAAACAATCTAGTGCACAGATTCTACATTATAACATTAATTTCCATAGAAACATGTGAGGTAATGTGCACAATCCCAAGTTGGATCGTGCCAAAAAATTTTTCCTCTTCAAACACTAGTTATAACAACGGAATTAACACATAATACAACTGTGCACACAATTATTCAGAGAAAACAAGTATTGTTGCACATGTAACCACTCTGAACACGTGATTATTATTGCATGTTCAACCACTATGGTGCCACACATAGATTTAGTTCTCCTTGTGCGTGTGGATCTGCTTCTCCATGCACACAGTGAATCCATCCTCTCTCACACACATATTATTTCCTTATGTGCATGAAAATTCTAGCCTCGCCTCGGAAACACATGACCATTATTACAAAATTAACTAACAGGAATACTTAATAGTTTCCATACTCTGCATGTGCGACAACAAATATTGAATAACAACTTCATGCTTTACATGTACAAAAAAAATTATACAGAATAATGGCAATTGATCATATGCAACATCATACAGGAAATGAACCCATATCAGACATAGGTAAATAAGCACACATTAAATTAGACAAACACATAAAGGACACTTATATTTTATAAAGATTCACCAACTACACGCAAAGCTCAGACGTTCCTCCCAGCCATAGACTCTATTTCTCATAAAATTTGAGCAACAAGCCACCCACGAGCTGGGGCTTAAACTCCACCAGGGAAAAAGGATTCCTAATGCTAGGATAATGTCTGATAATTAGTAGAATTGCTCAGTCCAAGGTGCCCAATTGTTGCAACTAGCCTACATGCCTATCCCACCCCAGGAAGTGTTCCCCTTCTCTGTTCAATTGTCCCTCGACTACCCCACTTCCCTTCCAGGGCTTCAGAAACAAGTCGGACATGAAGTCTCAGAGCCTTGTAACTAATACCCAATGCACCAGGGAACAATTCCTAGCAAATATCTCACTTGGAGAGAATGCTCATGGGCCTGACAACCCGCCTCTTCGACAACAAATATATCACCTAGAGAGAATTCTCACGAGATTGACAACCCGCCTCTTCGCCAACAAATATCTCACCCGGAGAGAATGCTCACATGCCTAAAAACCTGCCTCTTCGACAACAAAGACTCTAATTTCTAGATGGAAACCCCTTTCCATGTTTTTCTATACAAATAAGGTAATGGTCGTCCCTCGTTCAGATGGTATGACCCATGAAGAAAATGAGTGAATTCCCCCAAAATACACTAAGGTTCAACCATATATTTTCATGGTCATAAATGGACACTTGTCACCTTCAAAATTATCTTTAACCACTTGGTGACTCCTTCCCATCCCTCGGGAACTTAGGATAAATAAATATCCATAAATTATACTTTTTGGAAATATTAAATAAATATTCCCTTGGACTTAAGCCACCTTGGCTTAGCCCCTCTCATAAAATCTTAGCTCCATTTTCCCTTTTCAGTAGAGTTTATCCCCCCATCTCTTTTCGTCTAATTGGTCTACATCCATGTGCACTTACTCAAGTGTCTGCAACACTATGGAATGTGTGTGCTCTTTCTTTGGTAAACAATCCTCATGCACTACTCAGGTGCACGCAAAAATGAACCAAAACTTGGTGCCAACGACTCACCATACTATATGTATATTTATATTTTCATTTACAATGGGGGTTCGGATTAGGGGTATTACATTTCCCTCCCCCTTATTTATTCATTGTCCTCAATGCATTATATACATATGTACATACAAAAAACATTATAAGTCTTCAAAAATATATGGGTACTCTGTGCTCATAGCATCCTCGTGCTCCCAAGTTGCATCCTCGAGACCGTAATAGGTCTACTATACCTTTACCAGTCTTATTTCTCGATTCCATAGCAGCTTGACTTCACAGTTGTTGGTTGCCCAACTAGCATCTTGTTTTTCATTGAAATTTGAAATACAAAATCACTTCTTATGCTCGCTACCTAGTATATTATCTATATGCGTTAGATTGATTGTTTTTCTTTTGTACAAAGGTGTGATTGTTAGTGTTAATCATCCTTGTTTGGATTTATATCATTTTCGTGAGAATATGCGTGTGTTACTTATTGATTTTTTTCCCTCTTCAATTTCATGACTGTAAAGCATGAAATTGAAGCCTTGTTTCATGCAGATCACTGATTGAACTCTTGTGATAATATCCCTTTGCACGAGTAAAGGCTATTGTTTGTTTTATTTAATTGAAGGTCTAAAAAACTAAACCCGATTTGAAGTGTGCGAGATCGATTTAATTAAATTTTAAAACTAAAAGATCAAACCTAAACTATAACCTAGCTAAAACTCTTGGCGAAATGTAGTTCTATTAAACCCTTCCCTCTCCAAATGTCCTAAATGAAACTTACAACACGTACCATTGTCATATCAAGATACGACATTAAGTAATGTTCACTTAATGGATAGACCGATCGGATGTAATATGAATTATTACCCTGCAAATGTGTTAATGTCCTCGGTTTCGGGTTAGTTATTCGTGGCAAGTAGCGAGGGTTCCATGAGTTTAGTGGCTTTGAAACTTTATTTCCTCTGGTTGTTTGGAGATAATCAAAACTCGGAGTGGGAAATAATGGTAGAACCTCCTCAATTCCTTAAACATCAGTTTATCATCAGGTATGCTAGGTCAATCTCTTTCGTTGTTTATGGGTTTGGTTTGTTGCAAGCACAAAGTTCTCCTTTCGATGAACATTGTGTATGTGCCTTCTGGTTTACCACCTACGATTTCATAGATCCTATAGTTAGGATAGAGCTGAATGGCTCACAATTTTTTTTATCTCATGATGACGTGATGGATATCCTGGCTCATTTCGGTTGGTTGAAGTTTATTCAGTCATTCAATGGTTTTAACCTAGAAGTTTCTAGGGCATTTTCCAAGACTTTTTATGGCACCAAATCCAAAATTAGGGATGTTCAGTTACAGGTTACAGAATAACTCATAGCTAAGGAAACCAGTTTGTCTCAGAAAGGTGACAGGTGGTTTAAAAACATGAGAATAACCAATATTCCATGGTGATCTTTGTTGGTGTCTAGGAAATTACAATACCATGTAAAAGGTATGTCATTGGAACTATTTAATATCTGTTGGTACAGTTTACTATTGATTATTAAACAATTCATCACATGTGAAGGGCACTATGGTTTAGTGTTCCTTTTCCACATTCGGTTACTTATGGTGTTTCATGGGTTTAGCTTAAACTTGCCCTTCTACCTGCTCAAAAGTCTGCAAAAAATGTCGAAGTTTTATCAAAGGCCAAGCCCTAATCCTAAGACTAGCCTATTCCATCATGAATTAATTCACATATTGGTCGATTTCCATTTGGTTAGAATCAGGGACACTTGGAAAGGTTTTCTAGTAAGGAATGGATTCTTACCCCTGGAAATAGACCCTACCATCGAATTGACGCAAGAACCTGTCTTGCCCAAAGCTTCACCTAATTCATCGCAGGATTTGAATCGAGGTTCAAATAAAAAACGAATATGTCATTTGACTCGGTGATCAAACTAAGGTTTTTTCTATGACCAGGATGGCACGCAAAAGACATGAATTTATGCTGAAGAAACCTTTAGAAGAGGTCCTTAATCATTTGATAATTGGGTCGTTAAATGTTGTTGATCAATCACAACTTTCGATACCAGTGGTCAATGGAAAATTTAAAGGGAAGGATAAACAAATTAGGTGTTTGCAGGAAGTCATGATGCTGATTTTAAAAACAAAAGAAGTGGTTGAATCATGTCAAGGATGATAACGAACAAATATAAACAGAGGGATGATCATGTTCCAACAATTATAATAGAAGATTTAAACTTTGTCAAGAGTGTAAGCCCAGACTCAGCAGGCGATAGTCATCCACGGTATGATTTAGTTTCAAACTTACCTCGATTCCTTCAAAACTATGAGGGGTTCGCAGGAATCCAAACCGATTTAAAGGCTAGGATGGCACAAAAAAAGTCCCTAGACTTAGACCAAAAACAACCCCTCCCAAATCTGGAACCTATATGTTGTGATGAATGTTTAGGATGGATTCAGAGATATTACAAAGAAATTCATACCTACAAATGTGTCTTAATCAGACGTTGATGCAAAATAGAGATCTTGAAAGAGAAAATTGGGATTTGAGATTTGAATTGCAACGAACTCTTCCTCGGGCAAACAAGAGATTCAGGCAATCTGGGGATATTATCATTAAGAATTCAACTAATATCAATGTTGTTATGAGATCAAAGATGCACGAATCTTCTTTTTCAAATGTTTAATTTGGTAAATAAATCTTTGGTTTATTTATATTTTTTATTTTTTTGTTAAGCATGAGTTGTTACATTGTTTTTAGACTAGCTACAAAATCAAAGATTTTGTAGGTTGTCTTAAATTAGTTTATGAGAATTTTAATTAGATTTTAATTTTATTTTCAGGTCTCACGAAAGAATGTGAAAGATGTCCTATATGTTGTTGGCTTATTGAAGGATCATGAAGTATTTTTTATTTGAAAGCAGTTTTTGTTTCAAACAATGAAGAAAGTATTTTTGAAAATTGTTATAACAAACTTTTTCTAAGATGTTATAAATATTATTATTATGAACTTAGATTAGGATTTGATTTCATAACTCCCTATTTTTGAATATTTACCTCTATCCTGTGAATATGAGAAGTATATCAATATGGTGTTTAAATAATCTGTTATTTTTTATATGGAAGGCGGTGAAATTTATGGGAGATGGACTACTGGATATTTTCTGAGAAATATAAAGTCGTTCTTTAACCTAGGCTTTTGTCCTGCAAGTTAAAGATTTGTATTCATATTATAATACCTGAATATTATGATTTATATTTTTCAAATATATTGATCATGAATTGATTTAAATTAGCATTAGACTGTTTGATCAATGCATGGTTCATTATTTTTCTATTCATTAATACTTTCAATCTTGTGACAATCCATGATTCCAAATTATATTATACCAGGTGATTGTATTATCTTTGTACAAATATCGAACTATATTGAATTTCTTCGTACAATTTGAGTTTGCATAGATCTATTTAGTCAATGTGAATTTATTTATTGATGTAAATGGTTAGAAATGTCCTCACCTGATATTAATAACGTAAACATTGTTCTTTATGTAGTTTAAATGAGATTTGAATTGTCAAAGTGGAGTGACTTTCACTTAACATTGTCATAATCTTAAAATTATACAATATGTTTGCTTTAGATTTATCTTAACATGCATATTGTAGGAGCATCTTGGCACAGGAAGACACAAACACATTTTTCTCTTTTGAACGCTAGCCAGTTCTAGGTTAGTATTATTTTCTTCTTTTGTCATTTGATTAATGAATGTAGATTCACCTTTAAACTTAATAATTTGCTTATTTAAGTCACGTTATTATCATCTGCATTCACTTTTATATTTTATTTTCTTTTCATATGTAAAAGTAGATTAGTAATTAATCTTAAATCTCTTTACATTTTGCCTAAGATTTAGTTCTATTTTATAAACATTTGTTTCCAAGGTTTCTTGCAAATCTTGCGCTCTATGTTTTGTATACTTTGTATATATTCAAAACATAGATGTACATAATAGATAATTAGGTTATTTCTACAGCTTAGATTGTATCCTTGTACCATCCAACAAAGTCGTAAAACCCATCAGGGTGAGTCATCCCAAACGACTTAGGTTATGTAGACAACCTCAGGTTGGCCTTTTCCTCACAATTGACGGTGTGTTCACTTATGCCCATCAACAAATGGCGCTAGAAGGAGGGCCAACTGGATATTAATGACACGAAGGGGTCAAAAGACACCTCCTAATAATCGATCCCCAGTTATAACTCGTAGTTTCTCAGACTCTACTGTTGTACACAATACAAACACTACATTTGAAGCCCAACCTATTATTCTTTTCGAACCTGCAACACCGCTTCTTCATGGAATTGGTGTACACGATATTATCCAAAATTATTCTCAATCAATAGTAATAACCCGAGACACATTGGCCCGACTTAGACAACTTGGTGAAAAATTACATCGACCTCTTTATTTTTCCAATCAACAGGAAGATACACATGTCACTGGTACACTAAATTGCACATTGTGCGATATCTTGATTAATCCATCGAAATCACTCATTCTAGGTGTTGGGGGATCTGGAATTCCTCCTTCGCCACCTGACCCTTCTCCACCTCCTTCAAGAGAAAAATCCTTTGACGAAGACAGTTCATCTCCTGAACAATCTCAAACTTCAAATAATTCATAGACTTCAGCCCAGATGGCTAATCAGAATAATCTCACCAGACCTTGGCTTGACCAAGATGTTGTGTCCATACTAGGACCCCAACATCCTCTACATAAGAATCCTGAAAAATGGTTACCTAAGTTTGATCTTGATTCTAAACAGTCAGTTGAGGATACATAAAAAAAATTGTGTTGGCTATTAGGCTTAGAAATGTAGAACATGAAGATGCAGTATGCAGATTGTTTCCATATACCTTCGAAGGAAATGCCTCCACATGGTACTTCACACAACAACCTCAAACTATCATTTCCTGGGATAGATTTGAAACATTTTTCTTGGAAAAATTCAGAGATGAAAAAACTCCTGAAGTCTTAGTCATGGAGTTATCCAATATGAAAATGAATCCCAAAGAAAAAGGTTAAGGATTTTAACCAAATATTTTTGACACCTAAAAAAAAATCCCTGTCGATTCTACGCCTGTAGAAAATCTAATTGTTTCTTATTATGCTAAAGCCTTACATCATACTACAACCATGTGGGTTAAAAGGTCCAAAAATAATACTTTGTTAGAAGCTTTTGAAGAAGCAGTTCTCATTGAAAAAGACATGCTTAGCTTGAAGGATAATGCAAATCCTAAAACTGAGCCATCTTCTTCTTCCAAGAAGAAGATAAAAATTCTTACCAAACCATCTTCAAATAAGAAAGATGAAGAACCCATATATATGGAAATCTTACAAAAATCCTTTCAAAAGCTGTCCAACCAAGTTGTAGATATGATAAGAGTTGTATAAGAAGGATCTTATAGAAAATGAACTTATCGACCACCATTTAGAATACCACTTCCAAATCCTCCTGATAGGTCAACCCCACCAATTGAAGGTTTGAGTCTAGAAGGGTTATACCATGCTATGCAATCCTTATTAACCGGAGTTGATAATACTATTGATGTCCCACCTGAACATCAAAATGATGTTGAAAATGAGGATGAGGGAACACCTAATGAAGAAGATTCATCCCCACCAACTTTCAAACATTTTTCGGACAACATTTTTCAATCCAACTTTGAAATAGTACATAATAACCAACATCCTTATAACACTCGTAGTAAAAATCAGCCTAAAGATTAAAACAAATCTGCACCTAATATGAACAAAAATGCAACATCAAAACAAACAAAACAAGTTGAAACATCAAAGAGTTTTTCTTTTTCTGATATAGAATACGACCCTATTGAGGATTTCAAGAGGTTAAAAGAAAATATTTCAATCTACGAACTTCTTAAGTTCCCCTACATCCAACGTAAAATGTTATAAAGCATAGCTGAAAACACTAGCAATAAAAAGAAAGATTCTCTAGACAAGAGCACAATTGAAATTAGTAGTAACAAGAAGAAGGATGTTTTAGACAAAAGCATACCTAAAAATAACAATAAGAAGAAGGATGTTTTGGATAAAAACGTAGCTAATCTGGATAAAATATCATCGGATACAACAGATAAAAATCATCAAACCCCAAATCCTTCTCCCACACCATGAAAGAGGTCTAACGTGTCATTGTTTCTATTGAAATTTGAAATATTTAATAGAAATGTGCATAATTGTATGATAGACTCTAGGGCATCATCGAATGTGATGCCTTTGTCGGTTTTTCAAAAAATCAATGATGAAGTTAAGCCATCTGATATGAAAATTATTCAGCTAGATAAAACCAAAGTTACCATGGTTGGGGAACTTAAAGATGTTTTGATCAGGTTATCATCCAATCCGAAAGTACATCAGGTAATTGACATAGTAGTAGCAGATATTCCAGAAGTGTATGGTATGTTCCTCAGTAGGGATTGGTCTAAACAACTTCATGGTTATTTTTCTACAGATTGGTCTCACTTGTGGTTTCCACTCAATGGTCAACCAAACAAACTAAGGGTCAACAGGGAACATTATCTGAAATATATTATCATAGATCTAAATGATCCAAACGAACCTTTTGTCCCAAGTGTGAATGCATTAGAAGATCAAGGTCGGAATACCTTTTTTGGGAACTTCGTTGCTGAAATATTTACTATTTCAGACCCTGATTAGCAATCTAAAATACCATTTTGCACTCAAGTAATGGCCCCGGACCATGTTGTGAATATTGTAAATAGTTGTAAGAATGATGGAATTTGGTCTTTGTACTTTAATGGGTCTAAATCACGTGAAGGAGTTAGTGTCGATTTTTTATTGATAGATCCCAAAGGTAATACTACATTCATTGCTTGAAGATTAGAATTTGATTGCACAAATAATACAACAGAATATGAAGCTATTTTGCAGGGACTCAATAAACCCATTGACCTTGGCATCCAATGCCTAGTTATATTTGGAGATTCTAAAATTGTGGTCAAATAGGTAAAAAATTACATTCATTGTATATATCTTCATCCAAAAAACTACCATACTGAGGTATGGAACTTGATTAATAAATTTCTCGCTTTTAATATAAGTTCTATTCCTAGATTTTCTATATGAAGATATACACAATGTAGCAAATGTAGCATCAAAATTATTGCGAGTTGAAGGTTTCTCTCCTAATTCATTTTCTGTCGAATTAATATTCAGGTCATCAATCCTGGATAATATCACCAATTGGGGGGTGTTTGAGGATGATCAATAGATCATAATTTTTTTGCATATGGAAGACACTTTCCAAGGTGTTGTAATCGATGAAAACACTCACGATGAAAAAATTTGCGATTTTACAGTAATATTTGATCCACGATCGGTTGAAAGTTCATCTGATATGGTAAATTATGTCCTAAATATGTCATCCGGTTAGAATTTTTTTATGATTTACACGACAAATTTAAAGGATTAGTTAATTGTAAAACGAATAGTTCCTCGCTGCAATATGAAACTATAAACTTAGGAACACATGAACATCCTCAGAACATTAATTTGGGAAAAGGATGCACACAACAAGAAAAACCAGCATTTATTAAACTTTTCAAAGAATTTAAATATGTATTTTCTTGGACTTACGATGATCTAAAAACATTTAATCCAAACATAATATAACATGTAATCCCCATGAAGCCTCAAGCACAACCGTTCCAAAAATAACTAAGAAAGATGCACCCAAAGTTAGAGGCCACAGTAAAAAAGGAACTGAATAAGATATTAACAACTAAGATCATCTTTCATGTTCAACATACCCAATGGGTGTCCAACCTAGTCTTGGTAATGAAAAAGAATGGGGAAATATGACTTTGTGTTTATTTCCGCAACTTTGTGTTTGTGTTTAGAGGTCAAGGTGTTTGTAAACTAGTGGTTGATTCAGTTAATCCATCTGAAAATGAAAAGGTCTTAACAAATGAGAAATTGTCTAAGGGAACACAAATCTTTTGTCCACAAACTATACCAAATTCCTGGTATAATGATATTAAATTTTACTTGATACGTGGAACTACTCCACAAAATCTTGACCCCAAGAGGAGAAGAGCATTAAGACTCAAATTTTCACCTTTTCAATTAATTAATGATGTGCTTTTCAGAAGATTTTTTTTTTATGGTGTGTTATTGGCTGAATTGCATTCTGGTGATGCAGGAGGTCACTTTGGTGGGAAAAAAACCACTCACAAATTCATTAGAGTTGAGTACTATTGGACCAAGTTTTTTAAATATGCCCATGACATAGCTCGCAAATGCATAATATATCAAAAGGTTGTAGGACGAGTGAAGAAAGTTGCTTTTCCTTTGCATCTCGTTACAATCGATGCACCATTCCAACAATGGGGCATGGATATCATAGGGTCGATCAACCCATCCTCCTCACATCAGCATAAATACATTCTCATGACAACTGACTACTTTACCAGGTGGTCTAAAGCCATGCCTTTAAGAGTGGTTAACACTAATCGGGTGATTTTGTTCCTAGAAACTCACATCATTAGATGTTTTAGGGTACCAGAATGTTTAGTGTTTGACAATGCTTCTTATTTTTCCTCATTGGACATGAAATTTTTTTATTAAGGAATTAAGTTAAAATATTATGCCAGTTATTACCCCCAAGGCAATGGCTTGGTTGAATCAACGAATAAAAAATTAATCAAAATCTTAAAAAGAACAGTGTCGAACATGTTAGCACTCTGTAAATTTGTTTTGGCTGATAAACAAACGACAGAGGTAACTATTTCAACTAGATTTAGAGCTGAGGCACTACCCTGCCCAAATCAGAGAAGACTCTCTCGTGTCACTTGATATATCTATGGAAATCGGCGTCTAGATTTGATTTGTTTGAGAGATTTTTAATAGAGTTGTTGGTGAAGAAGAGGGGAACATTATGGGCTATGGAGTCAAAATTCTGAAAATGAACAAAGACAATGCATAGACTGATAGAACTCTCTAGAGGAAAAAGGCTAAATAAGGCGATGAATCTAAGTTATTCTTGAAATTAAAATATGTGTAGGAAGATAAAGAAGACAAATAACTGCATCAGAGCATTATGCAAATGAATTCTGAATTAGCTAAGAAGAAACATACACAGTTTAAATTTCTTGGGCCGAGAGCGTCTAAAGACAAATTATGGGCCTTTAACTCTCCAATTTAAACAGAAGACAGTGTAAGTGGAATTAAAGAAACACATGAAATACACACTATGAAAGAAGACAAAACTCATATCACAGCCAATTAGAATCTTTTCATAAACAGTTCCAAATGCTTCTGCATATGTATTCAATTCAGTCCTAGAAAAATTACAATAGAGTCCAGAACCACCCGAATTGTGCCCTTGCACTTCTGTCCCTTTTAATACACTCAGAACCTCTAACACTTGTACATTTTGATTCCCTTTGGTGTGTAACTAATTACAATAACTGAAATAAAACGTTTCATCTTCTACAATGATTACAAATGAGAGTTTTCAGGATAAAATTAAAAAAAAAAAAAAAACGTTTCATGACCCCTGCAGATTACGTTTCAGCTTCTACAATGATTACAAATGAGAGTTTTCCAAAAAAAACAAAAAAAAACAAAAAAAAACAAAAAAAAAACCGTTAGTTGACCCCTGCAGATTCCGCTCCTTCCTCTGCCACATTCACTTTGAAATTTCACTCATAATATTTCAAATATAATTGCATTTATCCATATTCTCATTAAACATTTGGGAATAATATATTTGAAATAAAAATAATTCCCAAATATTTTTCTATCCTGTAGAATTAAATTTCCATAATTTAATTCATGCCCGTGGTTTTTAAGACCATGTCTTGTTTGCCCAATTCACCATTTCATTGTAAAAACATTTACTTTTACCATTTCCGTGTGAAAAACATTTACTGTGTAATGTTTTTCCAATTTAACCTTTCACTGTGGAAAAACATTTACTGTGTAATGTTTTTCCAATTTACCGTCTTTGGCAAAATACCTTTTATCTTCTTTTTTTACTTCTGTAAAACCTTTGGATAAAAATTATCCAAGTTTCCATTCACGTGCATCTTCCATTTAATTATTTTCCATGGAAATAAACATTAGTCTCCTTGATTTGTAAAATTTAAATCTTACCTCTGTAAAACTTTTTCACCGTGAGGAGGAATCTCATTTATTGGAAATCCCATAATCATTATTGAAATGCACAAAACATATGATAAATGTTTCCATTTATTATATCCGTCCTGGGCTAAAAGTGGTTTGATCCAAACTGCTTTTACCTCCGATGTGCTCCACATAAAAACACATGTCCACCAAATAAACCACGTTTTCCCCGGTCCACCTTCACACAATTAACCTCCTCTTTACTTTAATCCCCGATATGTATGTGCGGCCTCCAACCTTTGAATTTTCCATATTATAAATTGAGATTCGTGCCCATGATTTGACGTGATTTCAGAAATTAATTATTGGATTAAATATTAATATGAAAAAATATTTATATTAATAATAAAAAAAAAACCCTTTTTCTATTTTCTAAGGACTTTGGGCATATGAGGCTTAACATGTGATTTTGTGGATGGGATAAGGGTGCTTAATAAAAGGAATATTTTTTATTTTCAACGGGAATATGAAAATAACAGTAAAAATGAATGAAGTTATGGAACTAAGGGATTTAGATAGGAATTAAGGCTAGGTATAGGCTTGGGATATTTGCCAATTTTTGACCCATGGAATACATGACTATTTTGGATGATCGCATTGGGTGAAGGATTGAGGTGATGGGAGCTTGACGAAGCTGGTGAAAAAGTTAGAAAAGTTGAGTGGAAAAATAACACAAGGACAAGATGCTTTGGAAAAATAAAATACAAATCAGCAGGTGATGACACCATCAACTTCCTATATCGGGAGTTGGAAAAAATGGTTTTGAGCAGACTGCTTTTCGCCCCGATGTACCTTTGATGTTTCCACGTGTCCACGAATGAAACCATAATGGTTTCCCTGGCCCGCATTTGAATAATTATCTTTCGCGTTGCTTCATTTTTCGATATGTGCCTTAGCCGTTGATCTGGGCTTCTTCAAGATCAACGGTCTGCCGAGTTATACCTTTTGCGCCTTCGCTATATTTGTCTCTATGCCGCTGGATATAGCTCGGTCCCCCAAACTATCATACTTCCACAGTGATATAGCATTTCGCTAAATTTCTGAAATTTGGATCCTAATATGAAAATTGTTATGGTGATAACAGAACAATCACAAAAATTGACACACTGCCTTTTTTAATGCACTATGGGATGAAAGGGTCACCCCTAAAGCATCCATCGGTAACTCTCCTTTCTTCCTTGTGTATGGAAGAGAAGATATCCTTCCTCCCAATGTCATGTTACCAACACTTCAGTTATCCCAAAAGGTTCGGGAGGAAGAATGCCTCGCCTTGGAAAGTCGAATTAACGCTTTGCTTAAACTTGAAGAGACCAGAACACAAGCTAAACATAAATTAGATCAGCATCAACAAATTGTTAAACGTTGGTTTGATGAGAGTTCATCCACTGATAGAAACTTTGACGTAGGAGACCTGGTTCTTAGGTGGGATAATGCACATGAGGATAAAGGGGAACACACCAAATTTCAAAATCTATGGCTAGGACCATTTATTGTTAAAGAAAAACTCAGTCCTAGTTCTTTTCATCTCCAAACTCTGGAGGGACAGCCAGATACTTTTCCAGTAAATGTTCAGGCCCTCAAAAAGTATTTTTCATGATTTACTTGTAAAAAGTTAGTCTGTAAATATCTAGTTTGTGTTATGATTTTCCTTTTCTTTGAGTGAAATTTATTTTTTCCTGTCTTTCCGATGTCTTGTCATGTTATTTAAAACTGATTATCATGAAGGAATCTGGTTTTAAAAGTTTGCATTGTCTGTTGATTTCCAAGCCACCGATGAGAGTTCAAATCTACTCTTGAAACAAGAAAATATACCTTAGCCTTGATGGTTAAATTTTAAATCTGGTTGCTCCCTTTTTCCTTTCCCTTTTTGCAAAGGATTGTTTCAGGAAATTGGTCTAACCCGTGACAGTCATGTAGATCTTAAGGGTTATTACGCCATCCCTTGTTCTTAAGGAACTTTTGGATCTTCTTCCCAATATTTTAGACAATCTCTGGACAAGAGATTATTTTCAAATACCATGAGTGGATCTCATGTGTGTTCAAAAGTAAAATCATACAAGTTTCTAGCTGAATATTGGAAGGTCTCATCATGAGCCGGTCCATTATGACCATGGAGAATCCATGGAAGTGAAATTATCATTTATGGTTACCAAGCCAAGATAATGGCCTCCAGTTTCTGAACTAGAGGTCTCATCACGAATCGACTTTCTCACTCTCTTGGACCTTTGTGGTTGACACTATTGTTAACTGGTCACCAAGCCAGAGCTGTGATTTTTAGCTACTTCATATATTATCAAAAGAAACAAAATCAATAATCCTAGGATTGATCTACTATGTGTTCTTAACTACTAGATGGGACATAATCATCTAATTGGGTTAAAAGGCAACCCTATCGAGGCTATGAACGCATGTTGGAAGTAGTCTCCATGCATGTGGTATTGAAGTCCTACTCATTAATTCTCATGACTCATGGGGGAAACCATATTTCATATTTCAATCCTTGAAATAATTATGTTCCTCGGTTTGTAAATTGTGGCTACACTAGATTATCATATGCCACCAGGGCTAATATCATTACTGCAAAGACCAAATGAGACACTCTCGAAGGAAACTTGGATATCTGACAAGCTTATGTTTTCTAGCCTTCATGATGTGATGTTTTGTCCAGGATAGAGATAATTGCTTCACCTAGTGAGTTGCCATTTGTTGTTTTCCCAACTAGCATCTTGTTTTTCATTGACATTTGAAATACAAAATCACTTATTATGCTCGCTGCCTAGTATGTCTATATGTGTCAGATTGACTATTTTTCTTTTGTACAAAGGTGTGACTGTTAGTGTTAATCATCCTTGTTTGGATTTATATCGTTTTCGTGAGAATATTCTTGTGTTACTTATTGATTGTTTTCCCTATTCAATTTCATGTTTGTAAAGCATGAAATTGAATCCTTGTTTTGTGTAGATCATCGATTAAACTCTTGTAATAATATCCCTTTGCACGAGTTAAAGGTTATTGTTTATTTTCTTTAATTAAAGGTCTAAATAAAAAGGTTCTTGAATTATGTTTTTATTGTAATACATATCACTCATGTTCTAAAAACCTAAACCCGATTTGAAATGTGTGAGATCAATTTAATTAAATTTTAAAACTAAAAGATCAAGCCTAAACTATAACCTAGTTAAAACTCTTGGTGAAACATAGTTCTATTAAACCCTCCCCTCTCCAAATGGCCTAAACGCAACTCCCAACATGTACCATTGTCATATCAATATATGCCATTAAGTAATGTTCACTTAATGGACAGACCGATCAGATGTCATATGAATTATTAACCTGCAAATGTGTTAATGTCCTCGGTTTTGGGTTCGTTATTTGTGGAAAGTAGCGAGGGTTCCATGAGTTTAGTGGATTTGAAACTTTATGTCCTCTGTTTGTTTGGATATAATAAAAAATCAGAGTGGGAAATAATGGTAGCACCTCCTCAATTCCTTAAATGTCGGTTTATCATCAGGTTTTCTAGGTCGGTCTCTTCTGTTGTTTATGGGTTTGGTTTGTTGCAAGCACAGAGTTCTCCTTTTGATGAACATTGTCTCTATTCCTTTTGGTTTGACACCTATGATTCCATGGCTCTCATAGTTAGGATAGATCCAAATGGATCACAAACTTTGTTGTCTCATGATGACGTGATGGATAGCCTGGCTCATTTCGGTTGGTTGAAGTTTATCCAGTCATTTAATGGTTTTAACCTAGAAGTTGCCAGGGCATTTTCCAAGACTTTTGATGGCACCAAAGACAAAATTGGGGATGTTCAGTTACAGGTTACAGAAGAATTCATAGCTAAGGCGATTGGTTTGTCTCAAAAAGGTGACAGGTGGTTCAAAAACATGAGAGTAACCAACATTCCATGGTGATCTTTGTTGGTGTCTAGGAAATCACAATACCATGTAAAAGGTATGTCGTTGGAACTATTTAATACATGTTGGCACAGTTTATTGTTGATTATTAAACAATTCATCACTTGTGAAGGGTGATACAGTTTAGTGTTCCTTTTCCACATTCGGTTACTTATGGTGTTTCAGGGGTTTAGCTTAAACTTACCCTTCTACGTGCTCAAAAGTCTGTAAAAAAATGTCGAAGTTTTATCAAAGGAAAAGCCCTAATCTTGAGACTAGCCTATTCCACCACGACTTAATTCGCATATTGGTCGATTTCCATTTGGTTAGCACTAGGGACACTTGGCAAGGTTTTCTGGTAAGGAATGGATTCTTGCCCCTGCAAATAGACCCTACCATCGAATTGATGCAAGAACCCGTCTCTCCCAAAGCTTCACCTAATTCATCGCAGTATTTTTGAATCGAGGTTCAAATCCAAAACGACTCTGTCATTTCACCCAGTGATCAAACCGAGGTTTTTTCTATGACCAGGATGGCACCCAAAAGACCTAAATTTATACTGATGAAACCTTTATAAGAGTTCCTTAGTCATTTGAGAAATGGGTCGTTAAATGTTGTTGATCAATCATAGCTTATGATACCATTATTCAATGGAAAATTTAAAGGGCAAGGTAAAAAAATTAGGCGTTTACCGGAAGTCTGTGATGTTGATTTTAAAAACAAATGAAGTGGTTGAATCCTGTCAAGGATGATAAGGAACGAACATAAAAAGAGAGATGATCTTGTTCCAACAATTATAATAGAATATTTAACCTTTGTCGAGAGTGTAAGCCCAGACTCAGCAGGGGATAGTCATCCACGGCATGATTTTGTTTCAAACTTACCTTCGTTCCTTCAAAACTGTGAGGGGTTCATAGGAATCTAGATCAATTTAAAGGCTAGGATGGCACAATAAAATTCCCTAGACTCTTACCACAAAATCCACTCCCAAATCTGGAACCTGTATGTTGTGATGAATGTTTAGCATGGATTCAAAGATATTAAACAGACATCCCACACCTACAAATGCGTCTTAACAAGACGTTGATGAAAATAGATATCTTGAAAGAGAAAATATGGATTTCTACATCTTAGATTGTATCCTTGTACCGGCCAACGGAGACGTAAAACCCATCAGGGTGAGTCATCCCAAAAGGCTTAGGTTACGTAGACAACCTCAAACTAGGCTTTCCCTCACAGTTGACAGTGTGTTCACTTATGCCTGTCAACACTAGTCCAATATGAAAACCGACCGCTCTTGAAAATTGCCTTTTGGTTCCATCTAAATCAAATTCCAATCAATGACATGATTAGCATCAAGTGCGTACTTTTGAGAAAAGATACATGGAAAACATTATGAATATACAAGGATGCAGTCAGTGCAATCATATGGGAGATAGGACCAATCCTCTCTAGGATTTAAAATGGCCCACAATAGTGTGTTTCCATCTTAGAACAATTTCCCGACTTCAGGAAATTGTGTCTTTCATTTACTTTCAAGAACACATGATCTCCCACTTTAAACTCTATATGGGTTCTTCCTTTATCTGTGCATATTTTTTTTATGTCTTGGCAAGCCTTTAAATTCTATTTTATTTTTACCATTTTCTCTTCCATTTACCTTAGCAAATTTGGCCCAACCACTGCATGGTCTACTGGGTTGTCCCAACACACTGGTGTGTTGCACTTTCTACCATAAAGTGTCTCTAATGGGCTCATATTTAAAGATGTTTGATACCCATTGTTGTAAGCAAACTCTACCAAGTGTAAATACTTTTCTCACTGTGTTGGTTCATCCATCACATACATTCTTAGCATATATTGTATCACTTAATTTACCCTTTATGTTTTCCCATCTGACTCTAGATGATAGGTTGTGCTAAAAATCAAATCTATCCCAAATCCTTTAAATAATCCCTTCCAAAAATTTGATGTGAACTTGGGGTCTTTGTCAAACACAATTGTCTTAGGTACACCATGCAACATAGCAATTTCTCTCATGTATATATCAGCAATGTTGGTTTCCTTGTGAGATGACTTCACAGGAATAAAATGGGCATCTTTAGTAATATTTTCGACCACTACCATAATAGAATCATGTTACTTAGAAGTCCTAAGAAACTTATCAATGAAATCCATGGTTAGAACTTCCCATTTCCACTCAGGAATGGGTGTACATGCTCAGCCTTGACCTTTTGACATTCAATGCATTTAGCAATAAAATAAGCAACCTCCTTTTTCATGCTTGGCCAATAGTATTGTTTTTTGATCACTGCAATTGTCTTCTGGTAGCCTGGGTGCCCAACATAAGGAAATTTATGCATCTATGACAATAACAAATTTTTCAACTCATGATCGTTTGGCACATAAACTTTGCGCCTATACATGAGGATTACATCCTCTTTTAGCTCATAACCTTCAATTTTTTGTTGCAATTTATGTTGTTGTAAATTTGTCTTTATGTCCACATAGCGTTGATCTAATTTGGAAACCTCTAAAATTCTATCACTCAAATCTGATTTGTGCATGCTGATGGTTGTAGAATGCATCTCATGTACTCTCCTGTTGAGTGCGTTATCCACCTTATTCTATTTACCCTTGATATGATTTATATCAAAGTCATACTCACTGAGGAAATCTAACCACCTGCTTTGTCTGGAATTTAGAGTTGGTTGTCTAAAAAAATATTTCAAACCATTGTGGTATCTCCTCAACTCGAATATGTTTCCCATGAGGTAGTGCCTCCACATCTTCAAGGCATGCACTATGGCTTCAAATTCCATATCATGAGTAACATAGTGTCTTTCATTCTCTTTTAATTTCCTTGATTCGTAGCACACCACATGCCCATTCTGACTAAGGACTCCACCGATCCCTTCCTTGCATGTATCCATGCACACAACAAATTCTACATTAGGATCATCAATTCTCAAAATTGGTGCACTTGTCAACAAACTCTTCAAGTGTTGAAAACTCCTTACGCACTTCAGATTCCATTCAAATCACACACCTTTATTTTGAAAGGATGTAATTGGATATGCAATCTTTGAGAAGCATGTTGACTATGTGTTTTGCCTATTTTTTCAATGCCCAAATCTATTTGCTCTTTTTAAAGGTATTATCATGTTTTGTGCATCAATTTTCCATGGGACAACACGAGGTGTGTGTAATCGTTGTTTTGTGATGATTTTATGCTAATTTATCTTCAATTGGGTGATTACGATTTATTAACATTTCTCGTTTGCTTGCAACAGGCCAAAAATGTGATCCATCCCTCCATCCAGTCCTTCGTCCGGACCTCCATCCAGACCTTCATCTGGACCTTCATCTGGCCCTTTTCCAAGCAGTGAACTTCGAGCTCAATTTGTGATAGGATGAAGTTGAACCAGAAAAATCCGGCACATGGGTTTTGTGCCTAATATGCCCAATTAGGTGTTTCATGGGTTGTTTCCTAAAATTGTGGATGGATTGAGAGAAGTTCGTGGTCCTCGATCTGGCATCCATTCCTCCATCCGACACTCCATCCATCACTCGATTTGACACTCGGAGTGCAGTGCAGTTGGCAGTTAGCATATTGGAATGATTCTCTGGGAAAATTGGAAACATGGGTTTTGTGTATCTCTCCAACTATGGAGCTCATCACATTTAAATTTGAGCAGTTGAGCCAACTTCTATTTTGAGCACACGAAGTTGTTGAAGAGATGTAGTTTGTTATCAGATTTTGATGAATTTTTGTTTTAGAGAGAGCCTCGACCCTTTCAAGTCGTCGACCTCTCAACTATGTACAAACTCTATAAATATTTGTTGGTCTATGCCACTAGAGACACGATTTTATATAGACATACAAACATTATCTCGACTTTGCTGTAAACTTTGTTTCGGCGATTAATATCAATGTTGTGTTAATTTTGTGACTGTGTTTTTCCATTTAAGTAGAGCCACGACCTTCTTGGGGGGCCACCAGTGGTCTGGGTGGCTTGTGCATATCAGTGTATATTTGCATCTTTGTATTTGGCTTTCATAACTCGCTAGTTTCCAGTTACGTGTTTAAATCGATCACTGTGTATATCTTTTCTAACTTGCAGGTCGCTCATAGTTGTCCATACCTACTTGTTTATATTCTGATATCTAACACGTTGTTATGGAGTTTGCAACTCATTTGTTTATAAGTTGTTTACTTATGCTATCATAGCTCTATGTTTCTGTTTATAAAATTGTAAATCATTCCACAGTGGGGTTACTTATGCAGAGTTTCTCTTAGCCACTTTATTTAGGTCAATTACTTCTTGTAGACTTACATAAACTGTTCACTTTATTTTCAGCATTAGAATGCTAGGATCAGAGTTGATTTTCAATTATGATTTTTAATTAGATCCTGGTTATGATTTTGAGTTATGATTTTTAATTAGTACTAGTTATGAGTTTATAGGCTAACATGAATTATCAATTCTATATAGAGTATTTTCCAGCATCAGAGTGATAGAATAACCGTTAATTTGTAATTTATTTTTAATAGTTGTGATTTTTTGAAGATGTGCTTTAAGATATAACTTTTGAAGAATTGTTCACTTAAAGTAATAATTTCACTGTTTATAGTTATAGACTGTTTTTAAAGAATTAGACTAATAAGCTCATTGTTTGTAGTTTACTTTGTACATTTTCAAGTATGTTGTTCAAATAGATTTTAGTTTGCTTGGAGTCTTTAAATTATGTTTTAAATAGGATTGTAGATTGGGCATTGATCCTTACGACCAATTATAATTACTTAGAATAATGAGCTCACCATTCATAGTTGTAGATTACTCTGTAAATTTAAAGTAAAGGTCTTCATTCTTTGAGTTTATTTGCATTAGATTAGATTAGGTTAGGCTAGGCTAGATTAGAGTTTTAGACCCCACACGTACAGTGTTGGCACCTCGAAAACTACGAGCCCTGGGTTGACAATTTAATGTCGAAATAGATAGCATATATTTCACTCGACATTTTTGGCGTCGTTGTCAGGGAGGTTCTAAAGGGATTTGAGCTTAGGTAGGTAGGTTTCTTTTAATTACACAACAAGGGGGAGGAGAAACTTTAAGATGAGAGGTAAGAACCTGCACATCCATTTTAGTGGGTTTCTCCAAAGCCTTGGTGCTCCCTTTCCGCAAAAGTGTTTACTTTTTCTGCAAGTCTTCTTACTTTTCTTAGTTTGTTTACTTTTCTTAGTGTGTTTACTTTCTTGAAATTTACTTTCCTGTAAGCATGTTTATTTTCCCGCAAAAGTGTGTTTTATCTTTCCTGCAAGGTGTGTTTACTTTTCCGCAATTTATTTTTCCTGGCAGTGTGCTTATTTTACTGCAAGAGTGCTTTATTTTAGTTCTTTTATGCAAGTTTTATTTATTTCATGCAAGTGTGCTTCCCTTTCACAAAGTGTGTTTATTTTTCCTTCCAGTGTATTTACTTTCATATACGTGTGAGTTTGATTTTGTTCCTGCAATCGTATTTTATTTTATTATTTGATTTCTTTCCTGCAAGTGTGATTTATTTTATGCAAGCGTGGTGTGTTTGGTTTGCGCAAATCTACTTTAAATATGTATTTCATTTTTTTTCATTTTTTTTTAGGTAGTTGTGATTAAAAGCTTAAAAAAAGAATCTATAATAATAAAAAATTGGGTGCTTTAAGAACCCCAGACACTAATCCCTGTGTGAGGCAAGATCCATCAACCAACAGAATGAATTCAAAGGTGACCATTAGTTTGAAAGAACTCTCTCAAATCCTAGCAGCAGCTGGGATTTCTTCTTTTCAGGAAGAACAAATCTTGACAATAGTCAAGAACTTATCTTAAAAAGTTGCATGTTGTTAGTTTATCTTAAAGTCTAATGCAGCCTCATTTTACATTTTCTTTCTAATAAAAGAACTATGAGATACATGTGCATGTGACTTGATCTTATTGATCTCATCAGTTTTTGATATTTTAGAGTGTGGCTTTTGACAAACTGTTTTAGAAACTTTTTGCAGGTATTCATCTAACAACAAGTGGACAACTCCAAGGAGACAAAAAGGGAAGTATTTTACTTCAAAATAATATGCTACTATCCTTAAACTATGTTGTCTTCTTAAGCACCAATTGAATAATGAATATTCTTATCATGATTAGAAACTGTTTGATTTAAATTAGCCATTTTTCTTCAATATTTCTATCTTCCTTTCTCTCAAGGCATCTTTCATGGCAGTTTCTCATAACCTCCACCACTAGAGAACATAAGGAAGTGACACTTTGTCTTATCAAACCTAGAGGTTACTGGTACAATTTCCCCAAGAACCCTGAGTAGGTGAGTAAAGTATATTTATGAAAGAGTACCAAGAAGGTCTGATTAGCGGTTAACCATGGAAACATCAATATAACTTCAAAAAAAAAAAAAGTGAGTAGGGATTGAAGATACCTTTCTGTTATTTTCCAATGGTACCATCCACTGCACATTGAAAATGCTTGACTATACCATATCTTTAGATTGTCTACGCCCACTTGAGTATCCCTTACATCAGGACAATCTATAAGAAATGCATAAAGAAGAGTCATCCTCTAACTTAAATACCATCCCAGTCCAAAACAAAAAAAAAATTGTCAGAGTTGCCTCCCGATCTCCTTGCAAAAATCAATATTCATACACAAATCTTAAAAGATGGTGGATTAGTCTCTGCTATAAAAGGGTGTAAGAGGATAACCTGTTGAGATATTGAACAGGTCTGTTGGCAGCGGGTATCGGCCTATGGTATGACTAGGTAAACCCGTCGGAGTACTGAACAGACTTGTTGGTAGCGGGGCATTCTACCTAGCAAGGGTGATGATTTGACAAACAATAAATAAAATTCCTAATCTTAAAACTTGTCCTAATGTACGACACTACTTTTAGGAAAAGATGAAAAGAAATATGCATGGTTAAGAAAAGGTAAATGAACTCCATCAATCTGCCATTGGGAACTAACTTTAAGACAATCTTAAGACTCTCTCACCTAGCTCTTCTTAAATATATGTAGGATGTTCTTCCCTATAGGTGGGGCCATATTTGTAACCGTCTTGTCAAACTAATGTGTGAAATTTATCTTTACACTTGAAAACTATAAATCTTAGGCTATTGGGAGGATTGACCGGTTTCCTCTATCTTTGATTGTGAAGTGTCACAATAATTAGCAGTGGGGGAGGGGTTTCATGAGCTGATATTACTTTTGAAGAATTGTTCACTTAAAGTAATAATTTCATTGTTTATAGTTATAGAATGTTTTTAAATAATTAGACTAATAAGCTCATTGTTTGTAGTTTACTTTGTACATTTTCAAGTATGTTGTTCAAATAGATTTTAGTTTTCTTGGAGTCTTTAAATTATCTTTTAAATAGGATTGTAGATTGGGCATTGATCCTTAGGACCAATTATAATTACTTAGAATAATGAGCTCACCATTAATTGTTGTATATTACTCTGTAAATTTAAAAGTAAAGGTATTCATTATTTGAGTTTATTGGCATTATATTAGATTAGGCTAGGATAGGATAGATTAGATCTCTATACCCGCACATAGAGTGTTGGCACCTCGAAGCCTACGAGCCCTGGGTTGACAATTTAATGTCGAAATAGATAGCATATATTTCACTCGACAAAGACGTCAATGCATCTTTTGTAGTAACCTACAAGTCCCATGAAGGATATCACCTCTCCAACATTCCTTGGTGTTGTCCATCCTTCAATGGATTTTATCTTCTCTGGGTCCATAGTTATCCCTTCCTCTAAAATGATATGACCCAAGTAATGAATCTACCTCTGGTAGAATGAGCACTTGCTCAACTTTTCATACAATTGATGTTCTCTCAATACTTTTAGCACCATCCTCAAGTGTTGCTCATGTTCTTCCTCGGACTTTGAGTAAATAAGTATGTCATCCAAAAATACAATGACAAAATTATCTAAGTATTCTCTGAAAATACCATTCATTAAACACATGAAGACAGTTGGTGCATTTGACAACCCAAATGGCATTACTGTAAACTCATAATGGCCATACCTCATTTTGAAGGTTGTCTTACTGATGTCTTCCTATTTAGTTCTTACCTGATGATATTCATATCTGAGATCAATCTTTGAAAATATGTGCACTCCCCTCAGCTGGTCAAAGAGCTCATCTATCCTTGGAAAAGGATACGTGTTCTTTATTGTTACTTTGTTCAATTGCCTGAATTTAATACAAATCCTCAACATACCATCCTTATTCTTTGCAAACAATATTGGGACACCCCAAGGTGACACACTTGGGCATATATACCCCTTCTTCAAAAGTTCTTCAAGTTTCACCTGCGATTCCTTTAGCTCTGGTGAACTCATCCTATAAGGAGTCTTGGATACGGGGGTTTCTCCATGCATCAAATTTATAGATAAATCAATATCTCTTTTGTTGATGTTTGGACAACATCAGGAAGACGTTCTCTTAGATTAATAATTAATAATATAATTATTGATTATTAAATAATATATATAATAAGTAATAATAATAATAAATAAGTATTTATTATCCAAGGGACACATCCCTTCATGGATGGTCACCATATGTTCTCTATATATGGAACACTCCTCATTGTAATAATAAATCTATCATATATTATCTGATATAGAAAAATCAATATGGTATCAGAAAAGGACTGGGCTTGAATCCCTCACGGGAGGCCCAGGAAAATGAGATAACATAGCTTGCATCTTCCCAGGTTCATACTCTTGGAATGTGCATGAAAAGCAGAGGCTACATGCATATATAGAGAAGGATGTATATAGTGCAGTATGATGTGCATATATAGAGATGGATTCTTAACAGTCTTAACCCAAGTAGAATTGTGTGTATCCATGTCAAGTTTCCACAAATGGAATGTGCTTTCATTCATGCTCCCTTGACATATAAGGCACAGTTGTTTTTCAAAATCTATCATACATAGGGGACGGAAGCATCACTCATCCATCAAAATGGGTTGCTCCCATGCCTCGTTTTCCATGCTAAAAATAATCACCATTTGTTTTCCCTGCCTCTTCGACTTCATGACCCAACATAAAATCCCTCTTAAGATGAAGGGGTCATTCATATAGGAAACGAAAGTGTCTTCGATGTCTGAAACCTTCCACCATGTATTTTTCTTGGCATTGTAAATTAGTGTCCTTGTTATTTCCTATGAACGGTGAAGGTTTCTGCATAGGATGATCTTTCCTGAGTCAATATTTCTGTCAAACCTTATTCCCATCAAACAATCATAAGAATCTTTCCTTCTGATCCCTATAGTCAATATTTCCCAGATGTCAGGGATCATCATATTGCAAACGAATATGGTCGGTTTATATTCCTGGTTTCCCCGAAAGAACAGTAATCTATCGTTGGAAGTCGCCAAATACAACACTAGAGGGCCTTGCAAAGGACACATCCAACTAGATGTCTGATATGGCTCCTGGTGAAAGGATAATATGGATTTGCGGGCTAAGATGACACGTGATTTGTACATTTTATGTGTTTGATCATGGGACGAGTTGAACAGGCTGGCATATGGGTATCGATCGAAGATGAGGGAATTTCTGAAAAAACATGGTTCGTTGTGGAGGAGGGTAGCATTCATACAAGATATAAAATAGAGGGTTCTCCCAGAAAGAGGGAGTAGCCAGTGAGGAAAACTGGGCAAGCATGGTTTGCTATAGTGACAAAGGTAGTTGGCCTCAGAGTTCGAGATGAAGGAACCAATAAATTGGTTTCACGAGGAAACCTCGATATGTCTTGTGAGACATTGGTTCCATGAGGGAGCCTCGATATGTCTTAGACATTGGTTTCATGAGGAAACCTCTATATGTCAAATATGGTCTAAGATGACTTAGCTTGATCAACCCCAAGGGACTAGCCACCCCTTGTAGGATGAGCTAGCTCAATTATTGTATATCAACTACATCCATGATTGCAATGTATGTTCAGAATAGAAGTCCTCATAAGAATTTGAGGAACATGACTCCTGAGGAGGCCTTCACCAGAGTGAAGCCCGAGGTTGGACACTTCGGAATATTTGGGTGTCCAGTATGCATTCATGTACCCAAGGAGAAAAGTACCAAGCTAAACCCTTCAAGAAGAAAGGGTACATTTGTGGGGTATAGTGAGTCTTCGAAGGTATACTAGATCTACATCGCTGGTCAGAGACGGATTGAGGTGAGCATAGATGTTACCTTTGAAGAGGAGGTAGCCTTCAGGAGATCTAGAGGATCTCACATGTAGATTGATAGTGAGAGATAGGAAGTGATGGTTCTTTCTCCCCATCACCTTCCAGTAGTTCAGAGGAAGACAGTTCATTCTATCGATCCAATTGATCATGTTGATCATGTAGCTCCAATTGATGTTGCCAGAAATATTGCAGTAGGTTGGAAGTGATCCGGATTATTTTCAACATGAAATGAGAGCGGAGATATAATAAAGAAATATATAGAGATATTGCAAGACAACCAACAATATAAAAGAGATATATAGGATATATAAAAAGAGGCACAGATATACAATAATACACTATTTATATTAATGAGCGAAATGTACAAAATTGTAGAAATACAGAGTGAAAGACTTGCTAGAATGGTGGAAGCTTATCTATGAAAAGAGATGTGATGGATACTCACATTCGCAAGAATATGATTGTTACAATGAGGCTCCAAAGGCCTTTTTAAAATAAAGAATATCCAAAACCCTAACCCTAGAAGATGAAAATCCAACAGTTTTTTGGACCTCCTTTTGGGTAATTTGGTGTATCAACTTCCTGGGGACATAACTTTGGCATACGATCTTCGTTTGGGGTAAAGGATAGCTCGTTGGAAATGTATCAGCGAGGAGATTCATTTTTGGGACTCAAGTAGAGCCTTACTAATTCTTGAGGTGCTCGATCACGAAAAAACGTCGTTTAGGCCCTCAAAATAGCCCCAGAAGTTTAGGAACCAAAAAATTGCTAAAAATAGTAAATTGTCGGAAGACTGTTTTAAGCCAATTAGTATAGGTGTGTGGCCACCGATATCCACCTAGATCAATCATAACTCTTTGGGAAGAAATGGTCTCCATTGTGTTGAGTTCTCGGGGGAGAGGGGGAAGCATTTTCTGAATCTAAACCTTGGTGAGTTGTTTTCCTTGTTGGAGAAGCTGCGTTGCTTGGTTTGTGGAAGGTTGTCGAGAACCTGATGTTGGAAGGGTTGGACATTTTTAACTAGAAGGGCTACCTGAGATGATTGTGTGCAGAAGGAATCTTTGTGCTTTGTTTCAATATTGTCGACCTACTTCTGTTGGATAGAAGGTGCGTGGACCAAGGCTACAGTGGTTGTAGTGTCCTTCTATTCACCTTTTGAACAGATTGTGAAGAAGATGAATTTTGTAGTATGAGATACTAACTTGTGGCATTGTTTAGGTGGGACAATAGTCGAAACTATCTCTGGTATTCAATAGAGATGACCCCCTAGAGTAATAATGACACTCTGGGGTCGAGACTCATAAATAGCATGGTGCTTCCACATATATGGTTTCCCCAAAAGAACATCAAAGACATCCAACAAGGAAACATCACATAATACCTCATCCTTGAAGGGTTGGATGTCATATGACAATCGACACTGTTGGATGACACGAAGATATCATCCCTGGCGAAGTAAGTCGATGTTGTATGGTTGTAGGTGTGGTGTTGTTGACAATCCCAACTATTTGATGACCTCTATTGAGATGAGGTTCTTATGGATTCCGCTATCAACAATAAAATGTAGTGGAGTCCCCTTCACCCACATATGTGAATGAAAAAGGTGCTCCCCCTCTTCAGGATCTGTTGGTTCTTTTGTTTGAATTGTTGTGGTCATGACAGTAGTAGTTGGGTCTGCATCGATGATCTATCTTCTACCTATATTTTCTGAATCAGATTCTGAATCAGGGTCTGGTTCCTTGTCTTTGATCTCGACCACCAATCACTGTTTTGAACGACATTCATCGGTGTTTTTCCATGGGATTTTGTGGAAATCACACCATTTTCTAGTGTCCTTCCTCGTCTTTCCGTTACCCTTATTTTCCTATGGCTTGGACTAGTTTTATGAAGGTTGTTTGTTGGGGTCATCTTTACCATACTTTGGTTGTTGCAGATTTACAAACCTGAACTACCACTTGTTCTGGTGCTTAAATTTCTTCTCGATTTTAACAAGATATCGATAAGCAACACCTAGTGATAAGATGCCCAGAAAATCCATTTCAGTTTGGATGTATCTATGTAGAGTCCCACGGTATTTTAGAACCAAATTTTGCTTGAAGTCTTTGATACCTAGCTTGGTGTGCAAGGTATGGAAGTTATAGGTGAACTTCGGCACTTCTTGGCCCCTCTCTTGACGCAGTGTAGTCCATCTCATGTATTGGTCGTCGTAGTTACCAACCAGGTAATATTGTTCCTTGACCGCATCCACAAAAAAAATCCAAGTGGGTTCGGCCCCATATATTCCAGACTCCTTTATATAAATTTTCTCCTAGTAAGTTTCCCACCAATGTTTTACGTGGGGGAGAGCCTCAAGGAGTGTGAAGGTGATCTTTTCCCTGTCATAAAAATTGTGAACAAAGAAATAACATTCTCGCAGATTTAACCATTTTTCTAGGGAATCTGCATCTTTCTGACCTTCAAATATGGGAATATCAAAATTGACTTGTACCTTGAAAGGAGAGGTTCTTCCAAAGTTGTCGCTTGATGAAGACATGCATGTTTTTATCGGCAGGCATTGAAGGATATAGGAAAAATTCTCCATCATTTAATCCCTCTCTCATGTGAGAGCTTTCTCAAGCAACAGATTAATAGGATATTTTGCTCCATCATTTTTATTTTATTCTGCCATGGAGGGTTTTCTTTCCTCTTGGAAAGTGCATATCATATCCATGAAATTCATATTGTCGGAAGAATCTTCATCTCGTTGAGGACACTCATCTTCTCTGTGAGGTTCTTGGCACGGAAGGCACCAAGCTTCTTTGTCAACCATCCCAACTCTTTTCAAAGTATCAGGGGCCCTTGCCTATTGTTGAGGCCTTGGTTTCCAACCTGTGGCATCTCTCTGTTGTTTATAAAACTGAGGTTTGGGAGCAAATTGATTCCTTTCCATAGTATTCAAACGACCCATGATCTGGTTTTGTACTTGGGAAAATTGAGTACTCATCTAATATATTTTCTGAGTCAGGAGGGCAATCGAATCATGAGCATTACTACTGGAAGCCTTATTTTTTTCTTCTGCCTTAACACGAGGGTACTGAAAAGGATCCACCCTCGAATCAAGGAGATTTTCTTCAATCTCATCACTATACTCTTTGGCCTGTGCCAAGGAAGTGGGCTTCTTGTCCTTCAGAATAAAGTGAAATTGCCCTTCAAAAGTATTCATATAAAAAAGATGGATTGATGCGGTTGTAGGACGAAAATCTGTCGGAATATGGTTGTACAACCTATCAAATTTGGTATCAAAATCACTCATTGTCTCATTCTCCTTTTTCTTTATCTGATTGAATTGAGCTACAAGCATCCCGTTGTCTTTCTTCATTGACCTCATGCTGTTAAATAACTTGGAAAAATATCCATAGGATGTAAGGTGATTATTTGGAAGGCCTTTGAACCAACTGAGATATTTTTAAGTCAATGATGAAGCCAATAGCTTCATGGCTACATCCTCATGCTCAATGTCTGCATTATCCATATCTCAACGTATGGTGTAGAGATGATCTTCAACAATCACTACATTATTTCCTGGGAACTTTGGAAACCACTTGTTTGACTCTTTTGGCACTATGTTGGGGTATATAGAGATGGTGGCCATGTTAAGGGGTTTGTAGAGGTTTTTTTCCCAAGGGTGAGCCATTGGAGCAAGGGGAAGGGCATCGGGGAAGAGGGTTTTGACAACAAGAGACTTGAGGGGAGGCCTTCTTCGGTATACCTTAGAAGTTTTGAACCTCCCTAGGGGGAAAGGCTTAGAATAGGAAGGGTTTTGGGAAGGTGGAGTCTCCAGATGAGCTTCAAGAAGAACTCATCAAAAGGTGAAAAGAGAAAGTCCCTTAGGTGGACTCGTCGGGAACGCTAGGGAAAAGGCTTTGGGGTAGCTTGCCAAAGTGTCATTAGGGTTCAAAAGAGGATTCAAAATCCTCCCCGGCAATGACGCCAAAATGTTATCGCACAAGTTGTAGGTTGGGAAAATCTCGAACCAACCACCAAATGGTGACAACTAAGAGAGCACCTACCCACTGTCACCTTAGGCAGGTGTTCTCGTCACTTTAGAGGTGAAGTGGTCACCTCAAGGGGGGGAATCTCGGTGACCCTAGGGGGAATGAGATGGAAAGTGTGATGTATGAATGAATTCCCCTATAGGTCAAGTTTCTATGTGTGGAGAAGGGCTTGAGTAAGGTCTTGATGGTAGCCAAGAGTTTCCAAGAAGTAGTAGACCTTGCAAATGTTGATTGTACCTTCCCGAAACACAAGGAAAACAATGATACAATCTCAAGTATATGATGGACAAGAAGGTTAATCTTGTTGTCCCTAATTGAAACAAATAGTAACAATATATATCAGCAATAAAAATAATAATGAATGTTGCAAAATAAGTTGTTAAAAGTCTAGTTGAAAGAGCAAGAGATAAACTAGAAACAACTAGATCAACCCAAGCAAGATAGCATTAGACTTTAGCAATGAAAGAAGGATGTAATAAAAGGTGTTTGCAGAAATATTTTGTATCCTTATGGCTGTATAAAACTTGTTGTTACAGCAGTAAATTCAACCAACAAAACTAAAAAAGAATCCACCCAAAAGTTGCGCTAGACTAAGTAGATAAAAGTGGCAAACTCTTAGCTAATTCTGATGGTTGAAAAGCAAGTTATAAGTGGAATAAAGTTAGGGTTTTTGCAGGCCTAATGGCAGAATATGAAAGTTTGTAATAGTAGCAAGAAATACCCCTTTAGATTGGTCTCCCTAGTGGCTAAGAGGTGCTCTAGGCACAAGGAACAAAACCCAAATTGCAGAAAGTTGAAATGACAAAAAAATGTGTTTCCCAATGTACTATTTTATTTCTCCGATGCAAAAAAATAAATGATTAGTTCCTTGACTATTGGGTTATGGAGTCAAAGAGTGAGTTAACTATACTAATTCCTTGGGGGTGTAAACCCTCTTACTCCCCAAGGCAAGTAAAACTAACTAGAAAAGTGCTAGAAGGATGTAATCCATTTTACTTCTCCTAGCACTTCCTTAAGTAACAAATTATTTCCAAGACACAATTGATGAGCTTAGTGGGGTTGTATGCACTTATACTCCCCAAGAAATTCAACTAGTTAACCTTGCAACTAAGAAAAAGAGACAATAAGAAGATGTAACCCTTCAACTAGAGCAAGAATCAACAAGATAAACTTCTACTTTACCAAGAGTTATCGACCAATANAGGTTAATCTTGTTGTCCCTAATTGAAACAAATAGTAACAATATATATCAGCAATAAAAATAATAATGAATGTTGCAAAATAAGTTGTTAAAAGTCTAGTTGAAAGAGCAAGAGATAAACTAGAAACAACTAGATCAACCCAAGCAAGATAGCATTAGACTTTAGCAATGAAAGAAGGATGTAATAAAAGGTGTTTGCAGAAATATTTTGTATCCTTATGGCTGTATAAAACTTGTTGTTACAGCAGTAAATTCAACCAACAAAACTAAAAAAGAATCCACCCAAAAGTTGCGCTAGACTAAGTAGATAAAAGTGGCAAACTCTTAGCTAATTCTGATGGTTGAAAAGCAAGTTATAAGTGGAATAAAGTTAGGGTTTTTGCAGGCCTAATGGCAGAATATGAAAGTTTGTAATAGTAGCAAGAAATACCCCTTTAGATTGGTCTCCCTAGTGGCTAAGAGGTGCTCTAGGCACAAGGAACAAAACCCAAATTGCAGAAAGTTGAAATGACAAAAAAATGTGTTTCCCAATGTACTATTTTATTTCTCCGATGCAAAAAAATAAATGATTAGTTCCTTGACTATTGGGTTATGGAGTCAAAGAGTGAGTTAACTATACTAATTCCTTGGGGGTGTAAACCCTCTTACTCCCCAAGGCAAGTAAAACTAACTAGAAAAGTGCTAGAAGGATGTAATCCATTTTACTTCTCCTAGCACTTCCTTAAGTAACAAATTATTTCCAAGACACAATTGATGAGCTTAGTGGGGTTGTATGCACTTATACTCCCCAAGAAATTCAACTAGTTAACCTTGCAACTAAGAAAAAGAGACAATAAGAAGATGTAACCCTTCAACTAGAGCAAGAATCAACAAGATAAACTTCTACTTTACCAAGAGTTATCGACCAATATGCAAGGGAAATGCTCCATAGGAGATAGTGCACCACTTCCTTCCACCAATAGCAAAGTAAACCATGACAAAATTCAAAAGGGAGAGAAAATCCCCAAGGGTAGCGAAAATTTCAGACAAGTACTTCTCCAAATGGGAGAGATATGTTATGAAATGAAATTCACATGATTTCTATTTATACAAAAGTCTTAAAACATAGTTTGTCCACTTAGAAAGTGTAAAACATAATATAAGGGGTAACCAACCCTTATCTTACACCTTGAACCAAATAATAATATTTAATTTCCACTTTAATACATATAAACCCTAAAAGTAAGATGATGTCACCCCTTTAGGGGACGTTTTGACACTTTCCCAAGTCGTTGGAAGAAAAGAAAGAGGTCATTGGGGATCCTTGAGCCTCCTCTTCATGTGCTAGGGTCAATCCATGTCTCCTCCAGTCAAAATATGCCAAGTGTCAATGTGCAATAACTCCATCACCATCAAACCCCCTCACACATGACGTCAAGCCTCAAAAGGTGGCGTTTTGCCTCTCCTAAGCAAGTTGTTTGGGTAATAGGGGATGGGTAAGATCCTCCATGGTGTGATGTAAGCCTCCAAAAGCACATCTCTGTCATCCAGAGTGCAGGGCTACATCATCCAACTTATGGTATTTTTTCCCCATTTAAGCCCAATCTAGGCTTGTTCTCCTAAAACTAGCCACCAAGCAAGGTCCTGCCAAAACATAAGGGTACACCCTCCAAAGATCTCAAGTAAAAAATATCATGACAAATGTGAAAAACATATAATAAGAAAGACATCTAAACATGTGCATCAAAACTACCTCATCAAATTAAACAAATTCTCCAATCAATTGACCAAGTTTAGGTATGGGAGGGGTGTCATAAAAGTCCTATTGGGTAGACCAAAACCCTCAAGTAGGAGATGCTTCCAAGGATGACCTTTCAAGGTTATGTAGTGGATGATGAGGTGGATAGGGGTTTAGACTTCAAATGTCAATGAGTTTCATGACATACAAGGGCTCATATTGTCTCATTTATGGGTGCCTTTGTAGGGGGTGTGTTGCACCTTCTTCCTCAATGCAACCTTTTTCCAAGCCCATTTTTTGCCATTTATTAATCTATTAATTATCCAAACACTTGTGCACTCCCAATAGTGAATCGATTAACTTGGGGGGAAGTAATACAATGCCACTTGAACAAAGAGGTCCACAAAGTGCCATAGGGGTAACTATGTAAAGCGTTGTAACGCACTTGTGTTAGTTTTGTATTCAAGAGGGATATTTATTGTGTGTTTGATATTGTGCGGGTCTTTAATTATTTTAAGAGAAGCAGTTCATCGTTCTCAAGACCTGTCTGGGAGAGAATATAGAAGGTTTATTTTAGGTTCTTATCTTTTTCCAGAAACCATCCCCCGGGCCTTCAACCTTTTCTTCCCATGAAATGAGGTTCATGCGCTTCTTGGGTCACTAAAGTCAAGGGGCCTAGAAGAGGGTAAAATGATGGGAATATAATGAGCTGAAAGTGGTAAGTATGATTGAGAATGGTACGAAAACCCCTTAAGGGACCCCCAATCACAAACCTTCCCCAAAGTTTGGCCACTTACTAAGAAATCTATGCCACTCACCAAGTTGAAACATGGTCAAAAGCATAATGTGCAAGCAGACGTTCTATAATCAAAAGCAACTTAAATACAATATGTTCAAATGCCTCAAATATTAGGGTGATTACCTGCCACAATCCCTGACTTGTACCGCATGGAGCAAGACCCATTTTCCTTCCAGAAGCTAGTTGGTGTGGTGGGTGCACTGACAATGGATCAGAATGTGGTAATAGAGTGGGCTTTCGTATGTGCAAGTGGACACTGCTAGTCATGTGGCCTCTTGGCACTCCATATCTGCAACCTGAGGGCCTCGAGACATTATCTCCTTAGTTATCCCACAAAATGGGGATAACTCACCTAGAATATTGAGGTGAGTGGAAGAGAAAAGAGTGATATCGATGATGACGATCACAATCGAGGATATATTTTCAATGATATGTTGTAGTGATTTATTGTAATATCATAGTATGTTTTTGGGGAACATTAGAGGCCATTTTGAGCCTCAATATTTATGTATTTTGGTTTAGTCATGTATTATACTCGATGTCCTTTTTATATATATACCCTCACATTGTATATGCATGAGTAATCTTTGCATATTTGGTTTCTAATTGTTTCTATTTAGATTGATGTACATGAATATATATTTTTTTTAATTAAAATTTGAATACTTTATGCATTTTTTATAAAATTGTTTTATTTTCCTCGCTCTGTTTTGGTTTGAAAATTCAATGTTTATGATTTTTGTATGGCTTTGATTTTGATATATCTGGTTGACATTAGCTTCTATTCACATGAAAACTTCCATTGACATTCTTGTCCTCCGAATAATCAAACGCACAACTCCCCACTTCCAAAATAAAACAACTAACATTATAAAGGAAGTAGTCTTAATTTGGCTAATTTGTAGTGCCTCGACCCATTACTTTTTCTTATGTATGCTAAGACTTGCAATACCCACACCAAACAACAACCTAGTTTTAAAATCTGCAAAATAACATTGTCCAAACAAGGAGCCATATTGAAACTTGCAAACTACATATAGAGCAATTCTCAAAAGACAAAAAGAATTAGAATGCAATATATTATAATATAAATATAATTACATCACATTGTGTTATAAATATATTATATATAATTAACCCAAAAAATTATACTGCATTATATATATATATATTTATTATTGTTACACACAATGTTGTTTGGTAGCTATAAAAATATCCAATCCAAGTAACATAAAATAAATAAATTCACAAGTGTATATTTTTCAGGAACTAGAAGGCTTCCCAACAGGTCTATCTTTTGACTTCTTGTTGGGCTCTAAGTTTATTTTATCAAATCTGCCCTTGCTGTTGTTTTAGAAAAACAAACAGGTCTGAAATTTCTGCCAAGAATTATGCCTTCAAATTGATGGTTAAGTGCTCTTTTAAGGTGCCCTTGCAAGTGGTTTTATAATTGATGTTAGCACATGCAAATAACTTGAAACAAATAACACTCCTCTGGGATATTTACAAGCTCCTAATGCTAATATACAACTAAGCATGCATGAAAATTGAACAAGTGTAATTGCCCTTCCCCTTCCTTGACCAAGCTAGATGACTAGTGTGCCCTTGACCTTCTCTTGGTTGTTTGAGAAAACCTTGCCCAAAATGCCTCTTGTATGCTACCTCAAACCTCTCCCAATCATATTTGCAATAGCCTTACTCCAACAAGTGCCTGCAATCTTGCGACATCTCTCCTCAATTTTCCCTCCCCCAATCAATAACACTCACAAACAATAAATGAAGCCTCAAGCCTCCTTGCACACTCCATGAATGAAGGTGCACAAGATAGCTCCAACCAATGCTTCCATTCTCATCTCCTTGCTCCTCTCGAACTCTCCAAGTGAACAAAACAAGAATGAATGCCTCTCTTTCCCCTAGCGCCCTTATTTAGCCATCCTTAGCCAAACCTAGAGATTGATGGCCAAAATCATCTCTTGCCATCTCTAATCAATGAGTGAGATATTCTCACAAGTATATCACTTAGAAACCCACTTTTGGTTAAGTTTCCTAAGTTTTCCTTATGTCCTTTAATTAACCCACAAAGTGAATTAATAGTCACTTTTGCCTTAAGTGACAAAATTTCACTTTTGACTTAAATCTCCTAAGTCAAAGTGAAATTAGAACATAAAGGTAAAGTACACGGGTCTAATAATTTCCCTCTTGTGGTTGGAGAGACACAACCACAAGGGGACCACTTCCCAAGGTACCCCAAAACTCAACACTCCCTCTTACCGAGGAAAGTGTTTATCACCAAGCCCGTGTTTTATTTGAAGTAGACATGTTTGCCCCTTGGAAAGGCCTTGGTGAGAATGGCTTCTACCCGCTCATCAGTCGGAATATACTGAAGTTGAACTGCCCCACATTGAACCCATTCTCTGATGAAATGGTACCTGATCTCAATATGCTTCGACCTATCATGAAATACTGGATTCTCAGAGAGTTTGATAGAACTATGATAATCACAGTGAATGATTGTCGGAGACAACTCCTGACCAAATAAACCAACCAACAACTTACAAAGCCAAATGGCCTCACAACTGGCCTGACTAGATGCCATGTACGCTACCTTGGACGAACTCAAAGCCATTGACTTTTGTTTCTGGATGAACCAGGAAAGAACTCATGATCCCAACCCAAAGCAACACCTTGATGTGTTATTCATGTCAGTAGCACATCATGCCCAGTATAAGTCTATGTAGCCAACTAAATTCACTCCATCCCCTATGACGTAGTCCAAACCAAAATCCATTGATCCTGCAATGTACCTCAAAACATGTTTTTCCCTGACCCATTGAACACTGCTTGGCTCCACCATAAACTAGCTGAGAGTGTTCACGAAAAAACAAATATTTGGTCTAGTGTTGACTAGATACATCAACGACCCAATCAATTTCCTGTATCTTGTAGAATCCACCAATTGGGAATATGAACCGCTAAGATTCTTCAAGTTGGTGACCATAGGTATAGACATAGGCCTGCAGTCCTCCATCTGAAATCTTCTCAAGATGTCTGCAACATACTTCCACTGTTCCAGGAAGATATGACCCTCCTCCTGCCAAACCTCCATGCCCAAGAAATAATTCATCAAACCGATGTCATTCATCTCAAACTCTGATGCAAGACCCCACTTTCACTCTGCTATGAGATGTTATTCTCTTGTGATGAACAAGTCATCCACATACAGAATGAGAATAAGTGTGTCCTCACCTCTAATGATGTAATATAGGTTAGGATCAACATCTCTCTTCTCAAACCCCATCTGAAGAAAATAAGCATCTATGAGAGAATACCAAGCTCTGGGATCTTACTTCAGACCATACAATGCCTTTCTTAGAAGGCACATGTGAGATTCTCTCTCACACACCTCAAACCCTTGTGGTTGCTCAATGTACACCTCCTCCTCAATAAATTCATTGAGAAATGTGGTCTTTACATACATCTGATGTATCCTCCAACCTGTCTCTTCTGCTATTGAAATAATACTCTGAATGGAAGTGTATCTCGCAATTGGTGTGAATGTCTCATCATATTAAACTGCCTCTACTTGAGAGAATCCACAGACCACAAACCGGGCCTTGTGTTTCTCTATGTTTCCATCTACAACATACTTGGTCTTATACAATCATCTGGAAGTCACAACTGACTTTCCCACTGGCCTCAACACCACATCCCATACATCACTGCTCATAATGGAGTCATATTCCTCCAGCATGGCCTCTCGCGAAACTTGTTGGTCAACTGTCTATGCAAATGTCTTGGGCTCTGCATCGGTGATTCTCATCACCATTGCCAAGTAGGATCCAATCCTCTCTAGTGCTCTGCTTTCTTTGAACAATCCCTTGGGCTCTCCAACATTCTCCTTGGCTTCCTTCAGAGTCTTCTGAAACCATCTCGGTTCCCTCTTCCCTAGAGTAACCAAAGAAGAATAAATATCTCCGCACCCAAGAGTGTCAGCCTCATATCTAATCCCAACACTCTGAGATCCTGAAGCCTATGTACCCTATGCATGAATACTCTGCAACTGTGATCTTGAAGCTGTGCAAGGTGACCCTGTCACCCCTGAAGCTAGTGTACTCGACACCTGATGTTATGTCCCCTCTGATGCATCAATCTGAGTCTATGAGACCTCCTCAACTATATATCTTGACTCGAGAGACCTCTTGAAATATTTACCCTCCTGGAATCTAACATCTTTGCTCACCACCACTTTCCGCTATGATGGAATGTAAATCCAATAGACCTTCGATACCTCTGAGTATCCAACTAAGACCCCCTGTTGGGTTGTGGTGTCTAGCTTTGTCCTCTTCTCTGAGGGTACATGAGAGTATGTCAAGCATCCAAAAATGAGAATATGATCAACATTGAGCCTCCTACCAGTGAAGGCCTCCTTAGAAGTCTTCCTCCCCAAAACTCTGTGGGGACTCTTATTTTGCAGATAAACTGCAACAACATGTAATGGCCATGTTCTTCCTCTCTGCAAACCTGTTCCATTGGGGGTTGTAAGGCACAATCATTTGCCTTCTAATCTCTACCTGGGTATAAAATTCTACAAACTCTGTGGAGGCATACTCACCTCCATTGTCTGACCATAAGATCTTGATCTTCTTTCTTGTTTGGTTCTCCACAAGAGCTTTGGACTCTTGGAACCTCTTGAAGACCTCACTCTTGGCCTTCAAGAAATAGATCCAGGGATTCCTGGAGTAGTCATCTATGAAAGTGAGATAATACTCACAACCACTCAAGGACACTCGAGACATAGGCCCACACACATTTGTGTGTACTAAATCCATTATCCCAGCTGACCTCTTGTCACTGTTGGGAAAAACACCCTTGGTAAACTTACCAAGGGCACACCCTCTACACACATCTTGATTATCTATGTTGAACTGTGGCACTCCCATCACAACCTCTCTCAACCCCCCAAGATCCCCATGATGTAGGTGACCCATCCTCCGATGCCATAACTCACATAACTTATTTTTGTTGTCGGTACTCGCTCCCAAGGCATGCAGGGGCTGGAAAATGAATCTATATAGTTTACCATCCCTCACTCCAATCACCTTCCCAGAGGTGAGATGAGATCCATTAGGGTGTATGAGGACCTTTGTCCCTATGAAGAACACCTCAAGACCCCTGTCCTTAAGGGTGGAAACTGATATGAGATTCTTCTTCAGCCCAGGGACGTACAACACATCCCTGAACGATATGGGTGGCATAATATCCCTCTGAAATGTCACTTTGCCATGCCCAAAAACTCTAACAATGGTGTCATCTCCAAGTGCAATCTCCATCTTGACCTCAGGATCTATGAGATCAGTGAAGTTCTTCTTCACACTCGTCATATGGCTCGAAGCTCCATTGTCTATATACCATATGTTGGGTGGTGTCTCAATTGTCGTGTAACAAATAAGGAGGCACACTCCCTCTCAAACTATGTCGTAAACTCCTCCTCATCCGATGTAGCTACTATACCCCTCGACCTCTTCTTCAGTCTATTGGGACATTGTCCAACATAGTGTCCCATCCTCTTACAAGCAAATCACTTCACTTTGCTGATATCTCTCTTCTATGCACTACCACTCTTCTATGGCTTGGCCCTAATCTTGGGACCATGTCTAGCACTCTTGTTGGCCTTATTATTTCCCTTTGTCCAAAGAGAATGATCCTCCTCACCCTCTATAATATGTTGATGTCCTAAAGATTCAGAGCTACATCTCAGCTCCTCCTGTACGAAGTCGTCCCATAGTCTCTCCCAACTAGGCATGGCCTCCCTAGCCACAATGCGTCACACAAAAGACCCCCAAGGTTTGGAGAATTCTTTCAAGGTTGTCCTCACCAAAACCATGGGATCCACAATCTCCCCAACTGTTTCCAACTCATCTCGAGTCTATGTAAATATATCGAGGTATGAGGTCACCGACTCTAACTTGAGCATATGAATGCTCCTAAGCTTCTCCTACAGAACTATCTTCTAGTTTTTATTATGACTCTAGTAGAGTTTGCACAATGAGTCCCACATCTCAAAGGCATACTCCTTCCCAGTCAAATGGGGTATGACATGGTTTCTCACCGCATCACAGATAGTCCTCTTTGCCTTGGTGTTCCTCTTCCTTAACTCTGCTACCAACAAGGGAGTAGTGACATGAGGAAGAACCACTGGAGCCTAAACTATATCCCATAGTTCAAGATCCTCCAAGACAAATACTATTATGGTCTTCCAAGGGGACTAGTTGCTAGCTCCTGCTAGACTATCCTCTGCCCTCATCTGTGTCACTGACATGACTGTCCAATGGAACTCAAACTGATGCTAAACACTACAAAAGAGAACACCCTCACTCATGTACACACAAGTGTGTAAAGAGGTTTTCCAACACTGTCCAAAAACATTCCAAAAAACCGCCCACTGTATGCTCACAAATCAACAAACTCTTAGACACCTAGGCTCTGATACCATGTAGATTTTTGAGGAGCTAGAAGGCTTCCCAACATGTCTGTCTTTTGACCTCTTGTTGGGCTCTAAGAACTCAAACTGATGCTAAACACTGCAAAAGAGAACACCATCACTCTTGTACACACA
>SNQJ01S0002819.1:256308-269238 GCA_010110895.2 Picea sitchensis
GGCCAGCGGACAGATACTCTCCTCTAGCCAAGGATTGAGTAGCATGGAACACAAACCTTGACCATGTGGAATGGTTAGTTGGCTCTTGAGGTTTGTGTCGTGATCCTACGTGGATGATGGAAAGGGAGTCTAGTCTTTCACATGCTAGCATCTTAGCTTCTGATGCAGGAGCATCACCAATGTCAAGCGAGCATGGGGCAACCGCAACACATTTTGAGCACATGATAAATTGTTTAAAAACTTTTGAAGATTAGATGCGCCAAACTTAAATGTGATAGTTAAGGAAAAGGCGTACTAATAGATTGTAATCAGACCTTGAGCGACCCGCTCTCGTCTAAAGGACTAAGAAGGAATTTATGTTAGTAGGTAGCTTTAATGCATAGATTAGACAGTTTAGAATGAGAGAGGGAAACGGAATATAGACACCCTCATTATATTATTGTAAGAGAAGAAGAGAACAGAGGAGAGGAGAAGATAAGAGAGAGGAACATTTCTAGGAGAAGAGCACATAGAGCTAAAAAGAAAAAGAAGAAACTGTGTTTGAGAAAACACCCATGTACAAAGATTTGAGTTAATAGAAGAAATATTTAATTCAGATTCATGGCGTTGTGTTTGTTTCTTGTATGTGTATGCTGAATGGTATGTTCATGGTTTTACTCTTCCTGTCATACAATTTCTTTTATGCTATGTATGAGTGATTTCTTGTTAAATGTTTGAAATCTGAGAGGAAAGGGTAAATGGAAATGAGCTTCAATTGTTTCCTTGTCTGAGTAAGGATTCCTGCAAGGAGTGCAGTTGAATAGTCCGCAAGGTGTGCGTTGACAAAGGATTCAGAGATTTGTCTCTGGAATTCTCAGACGGGATAGCTTTTGTTCTCATTTCCTCTGAAGGGAAGATTTGACACAGGAGTCGTGCAAGGTGTGCACAGACCAAGCTTAAACCCGGGGTCTGAAAACCTAAGAAACTATTGAAGGTTTGCTGCAAGGAGTGCGTGCAGGAGGTTCTTGCAAGATTTGAAGTTGAAAAAAAGAAGCTTCCGAAGGATTCGAACCTGCTAAGTCGTTGGAGGGAAGAAACAGACGATTGAAATTCTCTGTAGAGAATTAGTGAAATCCTGCCAGCCGTCCGATCTGACAGGAGTTGCACAGGGTTTAAACCCTCGCAAGCAGAGCGAAGGTCCCGAAAGGTGTCGGGATATCGAGGTGTCGGGGTTCAGGATATCGAAAGTCCTGTGGACAAGAGATCGGGTAAATCCACAGCGAAACCCCGAAATAGATCAGAACCGCCCATCAATGGAGACACATGGCATAGATCGAGAGTCATCGGCATCTCGTAAGTCTACAGACCAAGAGTTCGAGACCTTTTGAGTCCCGAAACAATGAAAGGATCACAGTCGTTGATCTAAGGAAGGAAGCGTGCCACGCGATCATCCAATTTGGAGATCTGGAAACTGGGACTCACATAAGTGAGCATTTTTTACTTTGCATTTGGTAAAGTCCGAGACTTGATCTAAACCGTCCATCCATTTGGGATGCGTGGCAGAAAATCCTTGAAGTCGGGGTTCGGCGTTTCACGAATCCTGAAGATAGGAAACACTTACATTTCAGAACTGTGAAGTCTAAAATCTCGATAAGGAGGGAAGCTCCATTATGGGGCCCAGCTGACGTCATCTCGTCATAACGGGAGGTCGGGAATCGGAATTTCGGGAGTCCTGTGGGAAAGAACCCAAAGGCATTTGTTTTCCCGAAATTGCGAAGTGACGAGGACTGTCCATCTTTAAGGACACGTGGAAACCATCTCGACTTCCGGGGAATGTCCCGAAAAGGAAATCATATCGGGAGATCGGAATTTGGAGGATCGGGGATCCTGAGGACAAGGGGTCAAATACATCTCGGCATTCGAAAGCCCGAAATCCTGAAAGGAGATAGGAATGCAGTCATATAGGAAAGGTCATATGGACCAAAAACCTATCCAGAGGGCTAACTGATGTTTAAAACGCTTTTGGATATCGGGATATCGAAGATCGGGAAATCGAAAAGACAAAGGTTGTGACATCGGGATTTCGAAACCCCGAAGCCCAAAATTTCATTTTCCTGTCGTGAAAGGAACAACGATTAGGCCTAGAGGCTGCGAGGAGCAGAAAAGACCTGTGGGTCAATTTTAATAGAGATTCCAGTGGAGAATCGAGGGAGCCACTTTGGCTCGAAGGTGAAATTTGAATGATCTGTAAAGACCGGGAGGTCAACGCAGAGATTATGGTCGAGGAGAGGCACAGTCGGCGTTAGGTTTGGTATCAGAGCCCAGAGAAGTTTCTTTGCTTTCTGTAGCAGAGAAAAGAAAAAAATCACCATGCCGCCAAGAAGAAGGAACATGCAAACACCCGATCTGCTAGAGGAAAGGGAAATACCAAGAAGAAGAGGTAGGCAGATGCCTGATCCAGCCATGGCAAGAGAAATGCATGATTTACGCGCCATACTTGAGGACATGGAGACAACACAGAGACACACAGTCGGTATTGGGGATCTCAGTGATTCTGAAAGTGAAAATGAAGTTGAACATGAAGAAGAAGAAGTTTCAGTGGAAGATACCGCAAATGAATGCTTGATTAGAGCTGTCGCAAGGATGGGTGCCAGGGCAAAAATGGACATTCCAGTTTATGAGGGAAACCTGGATGCTGAAGAGCTTCTAGACTGGATTAGAGCTCTAGATACTTATTTCGACTATGAAGATGTCGAGGATGACAATAAGGTCAGACATGCTGTCACGAGATTAAAAGGACATGTAGCATTGTGGTGGGATGAACTACAAGCTGACAGACGCTGCAAAGGCAAGAAAAAAATCAAGAGTTGGGATAGAATGATTGTGAAGATGAAGGAAAAATTCATTCCCAGAGATTACCAGATTACTCTATTTCGAGGAATGTAAAATTTGAGACAGAAGCTAATGACAGTGAAGGAATATACTGAAGAATTCTACAAGCTGAACATCAGGGCAGGTCATTGGGAAAGAGATGATGAAAAGGTTGCCAGGTACATGAATGGCCTGAGATATGACATTCAGGATGAAATGAGCATGGTAGCCATCCGAACGGTGGAGAATTCTTATCAAATGGCTCTAAAGGCTGAAGAGAAGCTGAGCCGAAATCAAGGTCAAAGAGGCCGAGGCAGAAGTCAAGCCAGGGGAAAATCGTTTGTCCAAGATAAAAATTAGAAACCCAAGGAGGACTGGAAGAAACCTCAGGCTTGAACTGAAAGAGGTGGAACCTCACAGCGAGGGAAATATGTTGAACAGAGAGGGCAACATACCGAACAAAGAGGAGATTATGCTGATAATAATATTTTTCCTCGTACTAGAGGTAGAGGAAGAGGAAGAGGTGGAGTAATAAAATGCTTCACATGTGGAAAGAATGGACACAAATCTTATGAATGTCCAGATAAGAATAAAGAGAGTGGAGAGACTCACATCGTCGAATCACAAAGGCGGAATGTTGAGGCAGAGGATGATGAAGGTGGAAGATCGTTGATGATGCGAAAAGTTCTTTTGACACCAGAGAAGGAGGTGGAGAGTAAAGTACAAAGAAACAAACTTTTTCGGATTGCTTGCAAAACCAAGGATAGGGTATGCAAGGTCATTGTGGATAGTGGTAGCACAGATAATCTCGTCTCAACGGAGATGGTGGAAAAGTTGGAGCTGGAGACGATTGAACATCCAAGTCCATATAGAGTTTCNCCTCGTACTAGAGGTAGAGGAAGAGGAAGAGGTGGAGTAATAAAATGCTTCACATGTGGAAAGAATGGACACAAATCTTATGAATGTCCAGATAAGAATAAAGAGAGTGGAGAGACTCACATCGTCGAATCACAAAGGCGGAATGTTGAGGCAGAGGATGATGAAGGTGGAAGATCGTTGATGATGCGAAAAGTTCTTTTGACACCAGAGAAGGAGGTGGAGAGTAAAGTACAAAGAAACAAACTTTTTCGGATTGCTTGCAAAACCAAGGATAGGGTATGCAAGGTCATTGTGGATAGTGGTAGCACAGATAATCTCGTCTCAACGGAGATGGTGGAAAAGTTGGAGCTGGAGACGATTGAACATCCAAGTCCATATAGAGTTTCATGGCTACAAAAAGGACATCAAGTAAATGTCACTAAACAATGTTTAGTTGAATTTAAGATAGGAGGATACAATGATAGGATACTCTGTGATGTTATTCCCATGGATGTTTGTCATTTATTGTTGGGTAGACCATGGCAATATGAAAAAAATGTGATTCATGATGGGAGGATGAATACATATACATTAGAAAAGAATGGGAGGACTCACATGTTACTTCCAATTAAAGATAAGGAGGTGAAACCTGAAGTAAGTAAAACTGTACTTCTCATGAGTGGGAAGGAACTCCTTAACGAGGTTAAGAAGAAGGAGGAAGCATCTAAAACACTTAGCTATAGTGATGAAGAGATTACAGCAAGATAAGCTGCTGATAAACATGAAGAAATCCTCATTCATGAAGATAGAACTCATCTATTTGGGCTTTGTTATTTCTGCAGATAAATTAAGGATGGATCCAGATAAGGTGGAAGTGATCAAGAATTGGCCATCACCAAAGAACATATTTGAGGTGAGAAGTTTTCATGGATTGGCTAGTTTCTACCGGAAGTTCGTCAGGAATTTCAGTGGAATCAGTGCACCAATGATGGACACAGTGAAGAAAATACACAAGTCTTTTCACTGGACAAAAGAGGCTGAGAAGAGTTTTAATCTGTTGAAGAGGAAGATTACGGAACAACCAATTCTGGTGTTGCCGGATTTCCAAAAGACATTTCAGGTGAAATGCGACACAAGTGGATTTTCAATAGGGGCAGTCTTGAGTCAGGAAGACAGGATGATAGCATACTTCAGTGAGAAGATGAATGAAGTGAAGGTGAAGTACTCCACATATGACAAGGAGTTCTATGCTATCATTCAAGCATTGAAAAAGTGGAGACACTATTTGATTCCGAAGGAGTTTGTCCTATACAGTGACAATCATGCACTGCAGTTTGTGACTCGACAGGAAAAGTTAAATCAAAGACATGTAAAATGGGTTGAATACATGCAAAACTTTACTTTTGTAATTAAGCATATTTATGGAATTGCTAACAAGGTTGTTGATGCTTTGAGCAGGAAATGTTTGTTGTTGCAGGAGTTCAGAGTTAAAACACTGGGTTTTGATGACCTCAGGGACATGTACAGAGATGATCTAGATTTTAAAGAGGCGTATGAAGTAGCTAAGAATCCAATTCTCGGAGACAGAAGTCAATGGACATAATACAAGATCCAAGAAGGATTACTATTTAAGGGTAATCAACTCTGTATTCCAAAATGCTCCATGAGGGAGAATTTGTTGAAAGAGAAACATAGTGGAGGATTGGCCGGACATTTTGGTCATGACAAAACGTTCGCAAGATTGAATGAGTCATATTTTTGGCCGAGAGTGCGAGAAGATGTCAAGAGATTTGTAGATAGATGCAGAATTTGCCAGCATTCAAAGGGAAAGAAACATAATGCAGGATTTTATCAACCATTTCCAATACCTGAGAGGTCGTGGGATGTAGTTAGCATGGATTTCATATTGGGGTTGCCAAGAACACAAAGGGCGTTTGACTCAATCTTTGTGGTGGTGGATAGATTTTCCAAGATGACACACTTTATTCCATGCCAGAAAACCAATGACGTAACTCACATTGCAAACCTGTTTTTCAAATAAGTTATCCGACTTCACGACTTACCAAGGAGCATAGTTTCGGATCGAGACACTAAGTTCGTGGGACACTTCTGGAGAACCTTATGGAAGAAGCTGGGAACAAAATTATCGTTCAATTCAACATATCATCCTCAGATGGATGGACAAATAGAAGTGGTAAACAGAAGTCTGGGAGACTTTCTGAGAAGCCTAGTGACAGAACACCACAGCCAGTGGGACAACATATTACCACAGGCGGAGTTTGCTTATAATGATTCAATCAATAGAAGCACATGACAAATTCCATTCCATATTGTTTATGGCATGCAGCTAAGAGGAATTTCTGAGCTGAGATATTCAAAACAGATTGCGACTAGGAGCGCTAGTGCAGAAGATTTCGCAGAGGCGATGAAAGAACTTCACAACCAGGTGAAGGAGCGTTTACAGAACTTGAGACAGGAATATAAATGGAGAGTAGATCAACACAGGAGACAACTTTAGTTTGAGGTTGGTGATTTGATTCTGGCACATCTGAGAAAGGAAAGGTTCCCGAAGGGGACATATAACAAACTGAAGATGAAGAAAATCGGACCATGTAAGGTCTTGAAGAAATTTCGAGCAAATGCTTATGAGATTGAATTGCTCGATGGGATCAAAATTTCTCCGATATTCAATGTCTCAGATTTGTACCCATACAAAACTGGGGAAGCAGGAACAAGTGATGAACAACCAGAGATCCAGTGGACAAAACATATGCCTGTTGCAGAAAGGCCGCAGATGGAAAGCATACTAGACAAAAGGGTTGGCCAAAAGACCAGGCATAAACGATACTTTGAATACTTGGTCAAGTGGAAAGGACATCCAGTTGAAGATGCCAGCTGGGAGAATGAAGTAGAGATTCAGAAGCATGGGCAGACCATGCGAGAGCTCATGGATAGGAGCCCATGAAAATTTTCAAGCGAGGGAATATGATGCAGGAGTATCGCCAATGTCAAGCGAGCGTGAGGCAACCGCAACACATTTTGAGCACATGATAAATTGTTTAAAAACTTTTGAAGATTGGATGCACCAAACTTAAATGTGATAGTTAAGGAAAAGGCGTACTAATAGATTGTAATTAGACCTTGAGAGACCCACTCTCGTCTGAAGGACTAAGAAGGCATTTATGTTAGTAGGTAGCTTTAATGCATAGATTACACAGTTTAGAATGAGAGAGGGAAACAAAATATAGACACCCTCATTGTATTATTGTAATAGAAGAAGAGAACAGAGGAGAGGAGAAGAGAAGAGAGAGGAACATTTCCAGGAGAAGAGCACACAGAGCTAAAAAGAAAAAGAAGAAACTGTGTTTGAGAAAACACCCATGTACAAAGATCTGAGTTAATAGAAGAAATCTTTAATTCAGATTCATGGCGTTGTGTTTGTTTCTTGTATGTGTATGTTGAATGGTATGTTCATGGTTTTACTCTTCCTGTCATACAATTTCTTTTATTCTATGTATGAGTGATTTCTTGTTAAATGTTTGAAATCTGAGAGGAATGGGTAAATGGAAATGAGCTTCAATTGTTTCTATGTATGAGTAAATATTCCTGCAAGGAGTGCAGTTGAATAGTCCGCAAGGTGTGCGTTGACAAAGGATTCAAAGATTTGTCTCTGGAATTCTCAGACGGGATAACTTTTGTTCTCATTTCCTCTGAAGGGAATATTTGACACAGGAGTCGTTCAAGGTGTGCACAGACCAAGCTTAAACCCGGGGTCTGAAAACCTAAGAAACTATTGAAGGTTTGCCACAAGGAGTGCGTGCAGGAGGTTCATGCAAGATTCGAAGTTGAGAAAAAAAAGCTTCCGAAGGATTCGAACCTGCTAAGTCGTCGGAGGGAAGAAACAGACGGTCGAAATTATCTGTAGAGAATTAGAAAAATCCCTCCAACCGTCTGATCTGACAGGAGTTGCACGGGGTTTAAACCCTCGCAAGCAGAGCGAAGGTCCCGAAAGGTGTCGGGATATCGAGGTGTCAGGGTTCGGGATATCGAAAGTCCTGTGGACAAGAGATCGGGTAAATCCACGGCGAAACCCCGAAACAGATCAGAACCACCCATCAGTGGAGACACGTGGCAGAGATCGAGAGTCATCGACATCTCGAAAGTCTAGAGACTAAGAGTTCGAGACCTTTTGAGTCCTGAAACAATGAAAGGATCACAGCCATTGATCTAAGGAAGGATGTGTGTCGCGCGATCATCCAATTCGGAGATCCGGACACCGAGACTCACATAAGTGAGCATTTTTTACTTTGCATTTGGTAAAGTCCGAGACTTGATCTGAACTGTCCATCCATTTGGGATGCGTGGCGAAAAATCCTTGAAGTCGGGGTTCAACGTTTCGCAAATACTGAAGACAGGAAACACTTACATTTCGGAACTGCGAATTCTGAAATCCCGATAACGAGGCAAGCTTCGTTATGGGGCCCAACTGACATCATCTCGTCATAACGGGAGGTCGGGAATCAAAATTTCAAGATTCTCGTGGGAAAGAACCCAAAGGCATTTGTTTTCCCAAAATTGCGAAGTGATGAGGACCGTCCATCTTTGAGGACGTGTGGCAACCATCTCGACTTCCGGGGAAAGTCCCGAAAAGGAAATCATATCGGGATATTGGAATTCAGAGGATAGAGGATCCTGAGGACAAGGGGTCAAATACATCTCGGCATCCGAAAGCCTGAAATCCCGAAAGGAGATAGGACTGTGGTCATATAGGCGAGGTCGTATGGACCAAAAATCTAGCTAGAGGGCTAACTGATGTTTAAAGCGCTGTTGGATATCGCGATATCGGAGATCGGGAAATCGGAAAGACAAAGGTTGTGACATCGGGATTTCGAAACCCCGAAGCCCAAAATTTCATTTTCCTGTCGTGAAAGGAACAACTATCGGGCCTAGAGGCTGCGAGGAGTAGAAAAGACCTGTGTGTCAATTTTAATAGAGATTCCAGTGGAGAATCGAAGGAGCCACTTCGACTCGAAGGTGAAATTTGAACGATCCGTAAAGACCGGGAGGTCAGCGCAAAGATTGTGGCCGAGGAGAGGCACAGTCGGCGTCAACTTCTCTAGTTCATGTGGGATGACTAGGAGTGAAGCTATGGTAGTAGTCCTCCCCAATGGATGGGTGAGATAGATGACTACAAGAGAAAGGAGAACATAAAAGGAATGGAAAAACTCATAGGACATCTTCTATGTGAAGATAAGATATTTTATGTGTGAAGATAAGAAAGAAGTATCTTCTATGTGAAGATGAAAGAAAGAAAGAGTATCTTCTGCGCAAAGATAAAGAGAACAAAACTTTCGATGATTTATAGATATTTCAGTCGGTGATCATGATGCCAGATGACCAAGTGGATGCCTCCAGTGATCCATTTGATGATGTTATCTAGTTGATGATGTTGCCTAGTTGATGATGTTATCCAGTGGATGTTGCTACCTATTTGATGTTGACATCGAGTGACCTATCAAAAGATAAAGAATATCCTTCTTGTTAAGAGGGAGTGTTAAAATATTGTTTAACTACAAAGAATATTCTTATCCCCTTTTGTGGATAAAGATTAAATATATTTATTATTGATTAGATCAATCCCCTTTTGTGGATTGATCACGTCGGGCATTGTAATTGACCAAATCTCCTTTTGTGGATTGGTCAAACCCTAATTGTAATAGGCTAAATAAGAAGTCGGCCCCAGAATATATTAAAGAGGCCCCATAATATATTAAAGGTGGTTATAACCACTCAGAAGAAGAAGATGGCCCTGCCAGTGAAGAGACACTTCCACACGTGCCAGAATTGTATCAATAAGAGAGGCCAACACCTCATTTAGACACACACTCAGCTCACTCATCTAGTGCACAAGTATTGAAGGAAGCTGCAGTTACCAGCTGCTGGAAGAAGGAAGAGAGAGAGAGGTGCATCCTTGGAAGAGGAATTTCTGTGTTGTTTGGTTCATTATCTTGGCATTGTATTGGCTATCTATATTTAGGAAGTTTTGCTGGGTTTTCTTCCCCTTGAGGGTTTCCACGGATAAATGCTTGTGTACTCTTGTGATTGTGTTTCTCTCAGTGATCCTGTCTATGCTATTGTTATCTAGTAAATAGAAAGGTAACCTAATAATAGCATAAACTTTAACATGGTATCAGAGCTAAGCTAAATAGAACATCTTTCACAGGAAAAAGAAGAATGTCACTGTTGTCGTCCATGAAAATTAGGGTTTTTTACTAAAGAACGTTTTCAGCCTCAAATCCATCTAGAAAGGTGCGCCCTACCTCAAGGAACATTTTGGCATCCTTAGCGCACTTTTTCAGTGACTAGATCTCCCGAAAAGTGAAACCCTAGTTTTCACAAAGTACGAGAAAACCAGAAGTACCAATGTACCAGTTTACCAGAAGTACTAGAAAACCAGAAGCACCAGTCCAGAAATCCACAGATCAAGTTTGGAGGGGTAAAAGTTGGATTTTCTGAAATCTAAACACACCAGGCTACTCGCCTTAGTCCAACGCATATTTTGGTGAGTTCAGTTTTCATATCCAAGTAATTTGATTTTTTTTATTATTTCTATAGCCCGGAGGGCTAGGGTTTCTTATACAAGAAATAATGGCTACCAGCATGAGGGTAGAAGACAGGCTGGAAGGATCTAGAAACTTTAGATCTTGGAAGCATAGGTTGCAAAGATCTTAGACGAGAATGATCTCCTAGAACATGTTGCAGTGGGTCTACTAGGACCAGAGGAAGAAGATCAAAAGACCAAGCATAAGAAGAATGAAAAGAAAGCAAAGAGAATCGTGTCAGATTCATCAAAGGATCACTTGATCCCTCATATATCTGAACTACAGACAACAAGGTAAATGTACGAAGCACTCAATAGATTATATGAAAGCAAAGACATTAGCCGGAATCTTGCCTTAAGAAATCAGCTTTGTAATATGAAGATGGACAACTCAAAATCTGTCACATCATATCTTATGAGAGTTTCCCAGATCAGAGATCAGCTTGTAGTTGTTGGAGATGTCATTAGTGACAAAGAAATTGTAACCACAACCCTAAATGGGTTTCCAACATTTTGGATCCCTTTTGTACAAGGAGTGTGTGCAAGAAGCAAGTTACCCAAGTTTGATAAGTTATGGGTAGATTGCACACACGAAGAATCTAGACTTGCAGACCAACATAAGAGATTAATTGTTGATGAAGAGGAAGCTCTTACAGTTCAAATGATCAGAAGAAGTTCCTTCAGGAAGAACAATAAAGAAGCTAACTCCGTAAGAGTTCCAGATAAGAAGAAAGATGTTTCAAAGATCAAATGATACAATTGTCAAAAGTTGGGACACTTTTCCTATGACTGTCCTCAAGGAAAAGGGAAAAGAAAGTATCAAGCACATGTGGCAGAGGAAGAGGAATCTCCTCCCTCAAAGAAAGCTTTAGTAGAAATTAAGGATTATGTACTTTAAGTTGAAGATAGTTTATCTGAAGAAAGATAGCAAATGGTGGAGTCTGTGAAGCCTCCCCACACAAAAACAAAAGATAAGTATTCATGTTTATTTTTAGTATCTTGTTTACTTTAATACTTTATCATTACAAGTTAGTTTTTTGTAATAATATTAATTAACCTCATTTTATTTCAGTGTCTATGGAGACTTATGAAGCAAGTATCAAATAAGAGGATGAAGAAAGAGATAAAATATTTATTTTAGCTATGATCACTCATGAGAGTGACAAAGAAAGCATATTGTAAGTAAGTTTACAAGTCTCGTAAGAAAGAACTTATGTCGTGACTTGCAGACAACATGAGAAGGATGTATGATATGGTGACATTTAGTAAAGACCAGACAATATACAATATTTATATATGAGCAGGAGGCTCCTACATATGCAGAACAAAAATATTCAAGATGAAGAAAAAGATGGATACTTAGATATAATGGATGAGATGCAGGTAGCTACAGGTTTCTCCAGTATCATTCTTATAGATGCAAAGGGAACATGTTGATCTAGTATGAAGACAGAAAGAAAGAAATATTCGAAGTCAAGAAGGCACCCAGGATATTACAGAAGAAAACTTCAAGGATGATGATTAGAAGTTATTAGCTTGGTGCAAGAGGGACCCATGTCTTTGAGTTCAAAATGAAGGATCATGATTTGATGCAGTTAGAAAAGAAGATGGATGGTGCCCAAATATTTTGATCAAGATGAAATCTATCCAGTAGATGGATGGTGCCCAACAAATGGGTAGCATGGTATTATACCATGGAAATATTTTGAACCACGAGATATTTGTTTTGATCCCATAGCTAGACCTTCGTAGAGAAGGAGAAAGAGAAAAGACCTTCGTAAAGAAGGAAAGAGAAACCCCGCAGGTAGACCTTCATAGGGAAGGAAAAGGAAGAGACCTTCGTAGAGAAGGGGAATGAGAAATTTTCCAAGGTTGGCCTTTGTCCAAGTGTTGAGATTTGGATACTCTAGGGACATGCTAGAATACCCTCATAGAGAGGGATGTGACCACCCTCGTAGAGAGGAATGTGGATGTTTCTCCAAGGGGCAGCGCTCATATACTCTCCTCTAGTCAAGGATTGAGTAGCCTGGAACACAAACCTTGACCATGTGGAATGGTTAGTTGGCTCTTGAGGATTGTGTCGTGATCTTGCGTGGATTATGGAAAGGGAGTCTAGTCTTTCCCAGGCTAGCATCTTAGCTTCTCTAGTTCATGTGGGATGACTAGGAGTGAATCCATGGTATTAGTCCTCCCCAGTGGATGGGTGAAATAGATGACTACAAGAGAAGGGAGAACATAAAAGGAATGGAAAAACTCATAGGACATCTTCTGTGTGAAGATAAGAAAGAAGTATCTTATGCGTGAAGACGAAAGAAAGAAATAGTATCTTCTGCACGAAGATAAAGAGAACAAAACTTTCGATGATTTATAGATATGTCAGTCGATGATCATGATGCCAGATGACCAAGTGGATGCCTCCAGTGATCCAGTTGATGATTTTGCCCAGTTGATGATGTTATCCAATTGATGATGTTACCTAGTTGATGATGTTGCCCAGTTGATGATGTTATCCAGTGGATGTTGCTACCTATTTGATGTTGACATCTAGTGACCTGTCAAAAGATAAAGAATATCCTTCTTGTTAAGAGGGAGTGTTAAAATATTGTGTAACTGCAAAGAAT
>SNQJ01S0002819.1:272749-282946 GCA_010110895.2 Picea sitchensis
CTTTCCCTTCACTACAAAGCCTTCTGGCTTCTTCATGTAGATTTCTTCTTCCAGATCCCCATGTAGGAATGTTGTCTTCACATCCATTTGTTCCACTTCAAGATCAAAAGCAACAATAATAGATAAAGAAATCTAATAGAAGTTAACTTAGCAACAGGAGAAAAAATCTCACCAAAGTCAATTCCCTCTACCCGGGAATAACCTTTTGCTACTAGCCGAGCTTTGTATTTCTCCACTTTTCCTTCTGCATTAAACTTCTTCTTAAACAACCATTTTCTACCAATAGATTTTCTTCCAACTGGCAACTCAACTATATCCCATGCCTCATTCTTATCCAAGGCATCCATTTCTTCAACCATGGCCTTCTTCCATAGTTTACTATCCTCTGAATTCACTACTTCCCTGACAGTTCTAGGATCATCATCAGTGATAGATAAAGCAAAATTGGAACGAAAATCAGGTGGACTATACCTTTTTGGTTGTCTTCTTTCTCTCAATGATCTCCTCAATACTATGGTATGAGGTTCTTCTTCTTCTGCTGTTGCTTTATCTTCTTCAGATGATTCATATTTTGCATCATCCAACTCTAGCTCTATTTTCTCAGGTTCTTCTGGCCTTGGTAGGAATTATTGTTTGGAAACATCTTTTACCTCTCTGAAAACAACATCTCAACTGTAAACAGTCTTCTTGGTTTCTAGGTTCCAAAGCTTATAACCTTTCACACCATCTTTATAACCAATAAAGATACACTTTTCAGTATTTTTTATCCAGCTTACTCTTATTTTCCTTTGGAACATGTACATAAGCATCACAACCAAACACTCTAATATGTTGAAGAGAGGGTTTCTTTCCAGTCCATACCTCGTGTGGAGTTATATCATCCAATGCTGATGAGGGTGATCGATTGACCAGGTAACATGTTGTGCCCACTGTCTCTGCCTTGAATTCCTGTCCTAACTCGGCATCGCTCAACATGCTCCTTGATTTTTCCATCAATGTCCTATTCATCATTTATGCAACTACATTTTGTTGAGGAGTGTATGGAGTAGTCTTCTACCTTGATATACCACACTTCTTACAGAATTCTTTGAATTCATTTCCGCAGAATTCTCCACCATTATCTGTTCTCAATACCTTTATTTTCTACCAAAGCCTTAAACTCTTTAAATTTATCAAATACCTCATATTTATTTCTAAGAAAATAAATCCATTTGTTCCTTGAAAAATCATCTATGAATGAAACATAATACACAGACTTACCAAGTGACAGGCACAAGTCCAAACACATCACTATGTATCAACTCTAAGATCCCCTTTTCTCTTGTAGCACCAGATGGGAATCTTACTCGATTATGTTTACCATATATGCAATGTTCACAGAAATCAAAATCCAGAGTGCAATTAGACATACCTTCAACCATGCCTTTACCATGTAGTGTTCGAAGGCCCTTTTCTCCAATATGCCCTAGTCTTTGATGCCACATCATGGTATTCTTTTTAGGGACAATATTGGTCTTGTCTTCTTTATTTGTCTGCTCAAGGACAACAAAACTATTACACCCATTAGTATAAGTGCTTCCCAACAACTTGTACAGAGTTCCACACCGAACTCCCCTCATCAACACCATTTCTCCTTGTACCATCTTGCAAGTGTTCTTTCCAAATACAGTATCCACTCCTGCATCATCCAACTTGCTTACATATATTAGGCTCCTGGCTAGTTTTGGAATGTGAAGAACCCCAGGGAGTGTTATAATCCTTCCATCTTTTAGAAACAACTTAACCCTTCCACGTCCGATGATTTTTGTTGTCGAGTCATCTCCTAGGAATACATCACCACCATCATATTTTTCATATTCAGAGAACCACTCCCTGTGAGGAGTCATGTGGTATGATGCACCTGAGTCGATCAACCATACATCATGGTCTACATGTGTACATGTAGATGCCAGGTAAACATCACCTCCTTCAGTGGGGGTTTTCACCTCTATGGAAAAGGTCCACATGTAAGTTTTAAACCTGTGAAGTACAACAATGCATATAGAGTATTAAGAAAAACAAAAATTAATCAATGGCTCATTCACATAGTACACAAAGATTTATAACGGAAACCCTCAACCGGGAAAACCTTTTTATTTCATTATATCAAATTTCACCATTCACCATACAATATATACAATGTTTTTAGGTATTTCATAGATACCAAAACCCTAATCCCTTAATCTGGGATTAATTTAGAAAACTGCTAAAAATAACAAAATCCACTAAAAATAGCAAAAACCGCCCCCCAAAAAATTTGGGGCACTGCCCCGAACGCTGCACGTAACTAGGGGGGGCATACCTTCCCCCCCTGCGACCCCCCTAGGAAAGCACCTGGTGCACATGACACAAATAACACTACTAGAGGGATCGTCAGACGTACTTGTCGAATCTGACGCACCCACACACACACATGCAAAGAATATAACACACACCCAACAAGCAGGTCCTGAAGAATACCATCTAAGAGCTATTGCAGGTATAGGAGAAGGGGTCAAGCCTCCTTTTAGCAGACCTGTGATAAAATTAAAGGCTAGCTGCATGCTTATTGACTTGGTCGAGCTCTTGTTTAGGGTTCTAAAAGATGACCGCAGGGTTGAAGAATCCCTTCTAGGGTTGTCGCTATAAGGATCCATGTAGGAGGCTAGCCGCAAGCACCAGGAGACTAACCATCCGTAGCCGCAGACCTACCTATGACCCCAACAACAGAGGAGAAATTTGCAAGCCAAATTTCTGAGATAATATTGCAGAATTTGGTGAATTTCAAAGACTGTATTATGAAGCATCTTCAAGCAAGTTCTGAGGCAGCCTGAAGCAGAGTTTGGAGAGGTATTCAAGGATGAATTTAGGCTTAATTCTGAAGTGATTGATGCCGAGTTTAGGTCTGGTATAAGGCCAAGTTCAGACCTGTTCCAAGACATATTTTTACAGCAGGACAAGGTTGAATTTGATGTTGTCCTGAACTTGTACAAGGAGGAGTCACAAGTCTTTTGAGTGGTGAATTTGAGGTAGGTGTTGTAGCATGTTTAAGGAATCCTTTTTTTTTTATGCGAGTCAAAGGTTGCACCAGCAGACAAATTCCTAAGGATAATGCTACAGTTTCAAGAGGTATGCACTTGTATATATTATTTGTATCATTGTCATGAGGGTACTTGCAGGAGGAAGGAACCTTTGTTGCAATCGTGGATCCAGAGGGATATCAATGCATTCGGAGGAACAACACACTAGAAGTAAATACTCTAGGTTGGATTGTTTTAATAATCATGCCTCTAACCTACATTTCTAAGTTTTCTACATACAAGTAAACGTTGTAGTTGTGACAACAATCCCTAAATTTATTTGATTCTAGAGATGTACTCGTTATTCTCCCCTCTAGGAGATATTCTTGTCTCTTTTCTTGTTCCTGGCAGGTTATGTTCCATGGAAGTTGCCATGGAGATGTTCTTTCTTTTCTTTTGTTTTCTTGTTACGGGCAGGTTACAACGAAGACATGTCACTAGTGATAGCCCTGAGAGGGATCCATAGTGACGGTTGCAGAAGGAAACATATTAGATGGTCTCTAGCTTGAGACATGAAGCAATTTGACCAAACAAGGAGTTTATATGGACTGACAGCTTAACCAATCCGAATCTTGTCACATCATTCTATTAATTGAGCGAGTTATGGCATAGAAGATGGTGACAGGTCTTACATATCTTCATGTAGAGCATGATGGCATTCACGGAGGTTGTGGGCAGTGACAACAGATCCAAGGGGATATTGGACTTGATGCATTCAGATTTATGTGGACCCATGACAATTGTTTCCTCTAGAGAGGCGATAGCCTTCGAGAGATCTATAGGATCTCACATGGAGATTGACAGTGGGAAGCAGGAAGAGATGATGACTTCTCCCCCTCACCTCTTTAGCAGTTCAAAGGGAGATGGTCGAGACCGTCGATCCAAATGATCCAGTTGATATTCCTAGAGATATTGCAGTAAGCCAGAAGAGACATGCATGGGCTTATCAGACTCTAAAGGAGGTAGAAGTGAAGATTTTTCAAGTCCTATCAAGCTGCCATCTAGGTTTGTCTTTGACCTCAAGTTGGCTCTAAGTTTCAACTGTCTAACAATGGTTTGTTGTTGTTTTAGGACAACAAACTGTTCAGTAACTTCTTCGCTGATTTGTTACGGTTACATAGGCCATTTAGGTCTTCTAGCATGTATTTTTTGTCACCAAAGGTTAACACGTGCATACCAAAATATATGTAACACACCTAGAGATGTTTACTGCTGAAAATATTGTATTTCTAAACTTTAACATATATGAAAATGAACACAGGTATTTTTGGTCAACATGACCCTGGATAAAAACCCCCCCGGGGAAAACCAGTTTGGAATATAAGTGTATATATAGAGAGAATGGAAGGTGGAATACAACAAGTACAATATATAGAAGAACTGGATACAATAGTAGCTTGATCCAAGCTGCAACACAAGCCCAACTGAAGCAAGATCACCCTAAGAATGTGCGCCCTCCATAAATGTTGTCAAGACCACTGAACTAGAGCTCTCTGCCAACTGGAAGATCTGATGGATAAACCCTCCCACAGTACTTTGATACTAAGTTGAAGCTTCCCTTTGAAACATAACTCATTGCAATTTGAGCTCTGAAATTCCTCCATGTTGATGATGTGCCCTCCTCACCAAGTGCGCCCTCCTCCAAGCAAGAACCTCCCCACTAAATAATAAAGGACCTAAGCTTGTTGGTTGCCTCCATGGATAGAAGCTCCCAAGATTTCCTCAACCAATGCCTGAAACCTCATGTTCATGCTCTCTCTCAAACTCTCCAAGTGAACAAATGAATGAATGAGCTCCTCCTTGCCCTTTGCACCCCTCTTGAACCTCCATAAGGAAACCTAAAATATGGACAGTTGAGATCATCCTATATCATGTCCAATCAAAGGTTGAGATCATCCCATAATAATCTCACTCTCAAACCCACTTTGGGTTAAGTTCCCTAAGTTCATTTTATGTCTCCTAATTCACCCACAAAGTGAATTAATAGTCATTTAGGCTAAAATGACCAAATTTCACTTTTGACTTAAATCTCCTAATTCAAAGTGAAATTAGACATATAGTAAAATGCACAAAGTACATAGTACTTCCCACATGTGTTTAGGAGCTCAAAAAAACATGGGGAACACTTCCCAAGGTACATAATCTCAACAAGAAGGACATGTAGCTCCCGTGGTACTTTATGAAATAGCCAGAGACCATAGAGACATTCTGGCTATGTTGCATCTATGAGCCACATCAATGATTCTTGAGCCTTCCTGTTATGAGGAAGCATCTAGTCAACAGATATGGAGTGATGCCATGACGGAGGAGTATTCGTAAATCATGAAGAATGATGTGTGGGATAGTGTTTCAAGACCGGAAAGTAATTCTGTGATGACTTCCAAGTGGATCTATGAAGATCAAACATGCAACTGAAGGGAGCATCGAGAAGCACAAGAAAAAATTGTTGCCAGAAGATTATCTCAGGTAGAGGGAATAGATTATGAGGAGACATTTGCTCTGGTTGCTCGATATATTTCCATCTGGACGATCATTACCCTTGCAGCATCTATGGGTTGAAGACTACATCAGATGGATGTGAAGACATCCTTTCTCAATGGAGAGATTGAGGAAGAAGTGCACATCGAGAAGCCAGTTGGTTTTGTGATACAAGAGAAGGAGTCTCATGTGTGCATATCGAAGAAGGCCATGTATGGACTTATTTAGGCACCTCGAGCTTGGTATACGAGGATTGATGGATATGGCTTGAGATATGTCTCCAGTATTGATGCAAGATTACAGGGATATGTTGAATCCAATGAGGCAAGGAGCATTGTAGAACACCTTCAGGAATTTCTTTACCTTGGTATGGCTTCCTGGCGTAGCAGGAAATGGACTTCTATGACTTGAGTACCACATAAATAGATAGTATTGTGGATGGCAGTTCACGAAGCAGTGTGGATTCGCAAGCTTTTTTCATACTTGATTGGTCAATGATATCTTTATGTTCAAGACATGATGTAGAGGGAGACAGTACAGGTGCAGTACTTTCCTACAGAAGACCAGATTGCAGATGACCTCACGAAGCTACTTTCCAAGACGAAGTTCGAGTACTTCCATGAGATACTTGGCATGATGCCTCCCTCGTTGAGAGGGAGGGTTGATGATTACAACTTTCTGATACATTCTCCAGATCGTACTCCTCTGGACTAAGTTGAGTTGATCTGTGAGTACACCTATGTGATAGGTGAGATCAAACTCCTATGGACTTAGTTGATTTGATCTATGAGATGAGTCGTACTCCTCTGGACTGAGTTGATTTGACTTGTATTTTGGTCTCCTGTCATACTCCTCTGGACTGAGTTGAGTTGACTTGAGATGGCTCTCCAGTTCGTACTCCTATGGACTTAGTTGAGTTGATCTATGAGAGTGATGTCCCTAGTGGTTGAGCACTAGAGGACACGTCATGGGGAGTGGACCCTGTTGATATTATGGTAGTTGCGGGAGGTATTAACCTCCACATGTAACCTTGACAAGAATAGAATATTATGGGAAGTAAGAAGAAACCCTAAAGCATTTGACATAACCCTAGAAGACAAGTCAGCTAAAGGAAATATTTAATATTGAGTTTTTAGCCTCCAGAATGAGAAGTTGCCCCAGACAGCTAAGGAGGAGAAGTATAAATACAGGATGCCAGAGCTCATTTGACACACATAGCTCGCAACTGCAGAAATTTAGTTGTGTGAAAGTCTGGAGAGTAGTTGCAGCTGCAGCTACTGCAACTTGTATTTTCAGTTTTAGGCTTGGACTCTCTCTTGGTTATGGTTTGGATATTTTTCCTTGTATACTAACTCCAGAGAGTGATACACTGCCTTGATTGGCTATTAGGCCTAGGGTTTGCTTCCAGAATTATTCTCTGTCAAGGTTAAGGTGCTCGGGGGTGGCTTCAGCCTATGGTTGGGTGACAATATTCCTATATTGTCTATGGTTAAATGAGCACACCTATTTTTCTAACAGACCCATGACGTCACACTATGGGATATACCCTAGTGTTTCTAGAGGGAGGAGCCTCTAGAGATCCACATGGGATGAGCCATGTGTTGACGTGTCCACATGGGATGAGCCATGTGTTGACGTGTCCACATGGGATGAGCCATGTGTGACGTACCCTTATGGTTAAGCTCAAGTAGTTCAGGTGTCCAAGCGGTTGGGAGGATATTCCACTGGCTAGCAACCCTTAGGGGTTGGGAATATCCATCTGGGTTGGTTCCCAACAACCCTTGGAGACCTGATGGTCATATGGTTGGGAGAATGTTCACCTAGGTTGGTGCCCAGCAACCCTAACAGGTTGGGAGTGTTAAATTTTAATGCTTATCTCATGCACATGTAATTTATTTCAATTTAGTATGTACTTGAACCATAAACAATGCAACAATTCCATACACAAGTGTTGCAGTAACCAAGATCACAAGAAGAATAAACATGCACAAGAACAAAAGAGTTTATCTTGGGAAAACCCTTCTCAATCAAGGGAAAAACCCAACAATCCTTTGTTATAGAGTCAATAGAAGTACCCCACAGCATGAACCTTAGAGCACATAAGAGGGTTCTCTATGACCTAGAAACTTGTGCCTAAGATAAGTACGCACTTCAGCCATACAACTTGTCTTGAGAGAATGTTACAAGTGTGTGTGAGAGAGAGATCCATAATGGGGATCTGCTACAATTTATACAAGACCTAGCACATCAAAAGGATGTGTCTATTGGCATGATAGGGCCAACCTCTTCAACTGAATAACATAATTAATCATTACACAATATTAATTATCTTTTACATGGTGGGGCTGAATTGTACCCTTTACAACACAAATTAGGGTTACAACAAATCTTACTCTTAGAAAATATAGCAAGGGATCCACACATCCTCTAGTGCTCAACCATTAGGGACACGTCCACCTATGCTCAGCCACAGGGACGTCACTCTCAACAAATCAACTCAACTAAGTCCATAGGAGTACCATCTGGAGAGCCATCTCATGTCGAATCAACTAAGTCCATAGGAGTCAAACAGGAGACCATCTCAAGTCGTCTCAGTCCAGAGGAGCACAACAAGAGACCACACGTCATCTCAACTCAGTCCAGAGGAGTATGACACACCCATCACATGGGCTCTCTCACAGACGTCTCAACTCAGTCCAGAGAAGAACGATCTGGAGAATGTCTCATGAAGTTGCAATCAACAACATTCCCTCTCAGCTAGGGAGGCATTCTCCACCAGGTCAAGTCTCTCACGGAAGTACTCGAACTCCGTCTTAACAAGCGATTTAGTGAAGAAATATGCAACTTGCTCGTGTGTAGAAAGGTATTGCACATGTACTACTTTCCTCTGCACCATATATTTGATGTAATGGTATTTGATATCAATGTGTTTTGATTTATTGTGAAACACCGGATTCTCGGAGAGCTTCACACAACTCTGGTTATTGCAATGGATAATGGTGGAATCCATCTCATGACAAAATAAATCTACAAGGAGCATGTGAAGCCACACTCCGGTGAAAGCTTCTTTGGGAGTCATGTTCTTCAAAATCTGATGAGAACTCTTGTTCTGAACATACACAGTTGTCATGGATGCCTCTGCCCACTTAATCATAGGTAGATTCTGATCATGTATCATTACTTTGGTTGTTTGCATTATGGTTATGTTCTTCCTCTCTACAACCCAATTCTGCTGAGGGTTATAAGGAACGGTGTACTCCCTCTTGATCCTTGTCTCAATACAGAAATCACTGAAATCCCTGGAGGTGTACTCTCCTCCATTATCTGATCTCAACACCTTGATCCTCCTCCCGATCAGGTTCTCAACCTGAGTTTTAAACTCTTGAAATCTCGCAAGGACTCCATCCTTGGTCTTCAAGAAGTAAATCCACTTCTTCCAAGAGTGATCATCGATGAAGAGCACATAGTACAAATATTTGTTCAAGGAAGCAACAGTCATGGGTCCACAAACATCTGAATGTATCAAGTCCAAGATCCCCTTCGATCTACTATCACTACTCAAGAATGACCCCTTGACATTATTTCTAAGAGCACAACCTCTGCAAACGCCATTATGTTCAACATGTATCTCTGGAAGCCCTGTTACCATCTTCCCTAGAGCGGGAAGGGCTCTGTAATGTAAATGAGAAAGTCTCATATGCCACATCTCGCTTAAGCTGATAGTATCATGTAAAAGGGCTTGGACTACTCGGACAACCAATCTATACAAACTATTTTATCGAACACCAATCACTCAATAACCTGCGTCTAATATAAGTGTGTTGCTATCTTGTAGGATAAATTCATCCTCAGTTTGACATAGAAGACATAGGCTATGAACACAACATGGAAGGCTTGGAAAGATTATATAAGAGTTCTTTGACAACATATTATTACAATCACTACAATAACGATAAAGACTAGCTTGCATATAAACAAAAAAAAGGTTGACAAGGATCAGTGGGCCACACTTGTCAAAGTTCAAACATTGAGGGACTCCTGAGTTTCAGGAAAGCAGAAAGTTTACATGTTAAAATCTAATGTTTCGTGAATATAAATATGGTCCATTGTCTTTAAATATTAGCCTACATGATTTTTTCAGTTGAGTTGAATTCCAGTCTCTCCAGTCAACAATGCCCATAAGCATGATAATCTGCACCTTCTACCCACTACTGAGAATTCTACAACTAGCCATACATATATAGATACAGATGCAAGCCAGGCCTGCAAGCCAGGCCTATGGAAACTTAGGACTCCAATTACTTGAGATGCACTTTACAAATAGTAGTTATAACCAAGCTAGCACACAGCTATTTTACTGCTTGTACATATCATGCAATGCATGATGAATAGGGAAAGTATTTAGCAATTTCCAAAGAAGAGAATTGCAAAATAGAAATCACCCACATTCTGTCTATTGACCATCTATTTTCTCACACCACTGGAGATGAAAAGATAGAATAGCCGAATTTATCCCATCTCTATTTAGGGATGCTTGAATAATAATCTGTGAAAAAACTTGTATTTCAGCATGAATAAATCACTAGTTATTTTATTCAAAAAATACTATATATCTTTTGGT
>SNQJ01S0002820.1:16784-28515 GCA_010110895.2 Picea sitchensis
GGTATAATTTGTTAAATAATTTTAAACATAATCTTAACATTAAAAAATGTAAATAATTTTTTTTCAAACATATACATAATTTTGTGCATTTATTTTAAATAGAACATATTCATAATAAAATTTATACATGTTCATGATTTCATTGACATAATTATAAATCAAAAACAAAAAAACAGCAATATATGTTCATGAATTGATTGGCATGATTATAAATGAAAAATAAACAAAAATAAACAAAGGAAAAAGGTTACCAATTTTACAGTTCTACCTTTTTGAACTAATATATTTTGTAAAAATACTTTAATCTATTTATTTTCTAGCTAGAGAAACATGGAAACATCATCTAATAATGATTTCCCATCTAAACTAAAAAATCACGATGATGATGTTATCCAAAACCAAGAAAGTTTTGAAGTACATCATAACTCAACTCACAACTTCATTACAAGTAATTTAGTATGAGGTGAAACCATTAAAAGTGTTGCTAGATAACACCGAGTGAGCATTATTTCATTGATATAAACATGGTTTAATAACGATATATATAAGATTGTATTTTATTTCTCCAATCGAGAGTATATATAGAGAGTGAGTATGTACTACACAATAGAGTCTATATATAGGGTCACTGAGTCAGTACCCAACATCATATTAGCATGATCTTAATAACCAACAAGATCGGGTTGCATTTGAACCCATTGTTATACAACCTTAGTTCTCACCGTAATATCCAAGGCATCATGATGCAGGAGTATATTTTCACCTCAACATGTGTTAGCAAAGCAACAAATCAGCGTGCATTCAAGAAAGAGAGAGAGGCGACAACCCTCTCATTTTACACCTGAATTTAAAAATTCAATGTATTTAATTGTAATTAAATGTTGTAAGGATAGAGTAAAGTCAAGTTGGAATTTGTACAGGCTATGGAAATAGTTTTCTTTAATAGGCTTGAGTTGTACAAATCTTGATCTTTTCCTAAGATCTGAAAATGGAAATACACATTCAATAAAATTTAATGAAGGTAGGTAGCTTGGAGGGAAGGCTCAAGGAGCCCCACTTTTGTAAAAATCTTATAATAAAAATTTCATTAGAGAGAATTTGAGAGGAGTTGTAGAGAGAGCTCAGGAGAGGAGAAAGGATCATGACTCTGTTGCAGTCTAATCTTCCACATATTGTAACCAAGAATTCAGATATTAATAGAAACATGAAGTTTTTCCTGCATCTGATTCTCTGCATGTTATATGGGTATTTTCTGAATGTCTTTGAATGGTTATTATGTGTCTTTATATGATGTAGATGTATGGATATGTTTCATTTGTAGTATAAGGATAGAATGCATTGTCTTTATGTGAGTTTGTTTGAGAGTTCTGGGTTCTTTTAGGCTAGTGCAAGGAGTGAACGATATAGTATTGTAAACTTTGTGAAGCCAACACAAGGAGTGTGTGCTTGAATTATGTTTGGAATTCAAGAAGAGAACATGCTAGGTGGGCACACTAGAGCAATCGTAATCTCATAAGAAACCTTAGAGTTGTTGCACACTCTAGAGGAAATCGAGTGTAGAGAAAACACATCCAAAGTTACTGAATACTTTGTAAGCCTAGCAGGGAGTGCTTTGAGCAGGTGAAAGGAGTGCACGAGAATCCCTTTGAGGAGAAAAGGGACTGAACCCTTTTGGGTATGAGTAAGTTCGTAAGCTCATAAGAAACACCACATTTACTAAACACTATGAGGATAAGTGCAAGTCTGCACAGAGGTGATTGCAAGGAATTCGCGCAGGGGTGAACTTATTCCACATTCATAAGCTCAAGAGGATGAGCGTGGACTGCCAGGAGGGCATAAGAAGTTTTCTAGATAGGTAGGAGGCCTAAACCTATTTAGGTTCAAGTGAGATAAAGCTCAGGAGAAATAGCACTTTCAACAACGTAGATAGAAGCCAAGTCATTTTGAATTGCAGAGTAAAGTTCAAAGGGCTAAGTTCCTTTTAGTTTTAAAGAATTTAAGCTCAGGAGGGATAGCGTTTTCTGGAAGTATAATTTGGGGACCCAAGTTATCATGCCCACAGGATACAATCAAAGGCCCCAACCTTTGATAAATTCTCAAATAAATCCCTCATTTCAAAGGAAAACGCATAGAGAAATGGGAGAATCTACATGCGTCGTTGGATCGACTGTCAGGAGAAATATGGATCGTTATCTCTACGTACAGGAAAGAGGAGGAGATCACATGAGGAAATTATATCTAAGCCTTATGATCTAGGAGTGAGCTATAGGAGTCGCTAGATAAGCAGAAGGTACATGGGGGATAACAATAGATATTAGCTATTAGATATGGAACGGAGGATGATAATCATCATATCCAATGGATCCCACACTCCGGAGGGGGAGTGCCTTGGTGAAGCTGAAGGTGAATCCCTGTAATACTAGGATTCCGAAGACCGAGAGGCCTGAATTCCATCTCGACCATCGAATTGTAGGGAACGTGGCATCTGATTAGTGCTTCACTAGTTCGCTAATCAGGAGGAATAGTAACAGAAGGAGCGTAGGAAGGACTCTCGAAGATCAAAGTCCTGGAGCCCATTGAGATTGTTATTCCAGAGGAAATTTGTTAGCATATTAGAGACTCCAGAGGATCTAGGGTTTGGAGGTCTGAAGGGGCAGAGAGTGCCAAGACGCCCGAAGGCCCAACATAGAAAATCTTTTGTCGTCGATCCAAAGGAGATGCATAGAGGGTGGATATTCACTCTGCTACACTGATGTTCAGAGAAGTGTAAAGTTATGGAAATGGGAAAACCCCCCGAAACCTCAAAATCTAGAAGGGATCCAGACCATCCACTTGTCATCCATCCGAGCCATCGATCTAAGATACAATTTTCAACTGGGACAAGGGTTCAATGGGTGGAGGCTTCAGAAGCAAGGAGGAGAGGGTAGCATCAAAGTTCCCGAAGGAAAAATTCAATCATGGTCATTGAAATTCTTCGGACACGTGTCACAAGATCGTATATTTGGAGATTTAATACTCCAAGAGATAATCCAAGAGGGATCATTGACATGATCACTCAATGGGAGAAATATTTGGAGATGTTATAGGATTGGTTGAACAATCCAAAAATAGAAGAAGACTTCCAGGAGACAATCATGCCAAGGGAAGAAAAATTCCAGCACGAGAAGCAGTTGGATGAATATGGAATTGTACCAGCAGAGGAGATGACATAATTCAATTTGTCAGAGGAGGTAGTTGAGCATAATCTCAGTGGTGAGGCTATAGAAGTTGATTATGAAGTAGAGTGGCTAGATAATTCCATAGGAGACAAAGACAACATGGGAGATCAAGATGATCTTCCCTTTATCATTTATGGGAAAAAAATGCAGCAGAGCAGACCGCATGGAACAACCAGCAAGTGAGCTAGTTGGACGAGGTGATCGAGGAGATGAGGATGTTGATGTTGAGATGAACAGAGGAGTTAGTCAACAATGAGATAAGTATGAACATAGGAGAGCCTGTAGTAGCAGCAGGACAACAACAACAACAACATAGTAGAGGAGTAGGTGGACAACTCCAAAGAGAGGTTTGGGATCCAAGACGATTTTAGCTACAAAGTAGAGGAGCTCATGATTTTCCCAGCAGTGGAGTATTATTCCAGATCATACTTCCAACTCATCATGTGCCCATAAAGAAGCACATCAATGTGCATTAAAGAAATGGAGAGAGGTGGCAACCCTCTCATTTTTCCCTTGAATTTAAAAATTCAATGTATTTAATTGTAATTAAATGTTGTAAGAATGGAGTAAAGCCAAGTTGTCCTTTGTGCAGGATGTGGATAGAGTTTCCTTTAAGAGGATTGATTTGTACATATCTTGAGGTTTTCCTCAGATCTGAAAATCTAAATACGCATTCAATAAAATTTAATGAAGGTAGGTAGCTTGGAGGGAAGGCTCGAGGAGCCCCTCTTTTGTAAACACCTTGTAATAAAAATTTCATTAGAGAGAATTTGAGAGGAGTTGTAGAGAGAGCTCAAGAGAGGAGAAAGGATGATGACTCTGTTTTAGTATGAGCTTGCACATATTGTAACCAAGCATTCAGATATTAATACAAACAAGCCATTTTTCCCGCATCTGATTCTCTTCATGTTATATGGCTATTTTTTGAATGTATTTGAATGGTTGTTATGTGTGTTTATATGCTATATATGTATGGATATGTTTTATTTGCAGTAGAAGGATCGAATTACATGTCTTTCTGTGATTTTTTTTTAGAGTTATGGTTTCTTTTAGGCTAGTGCAAGGAGTGCACGATAGAGTATTCAAAACTCTGTGAAGCCAATGCAAGGAGTGCATGCTTGAATTTTGTTTGGAATTAAATAAGAGAACGTGCCAAGTGGGAACACTAGAGAAATATTGATATTAGAAGAAACCTCAGATTTGTTGAACACTCTAGAGGAAAGCATGTGCAGAAAAAGCGCAACCAGAGTTAATGAATACTTTGTAATCCCACCAAGGAGTTCTTTGATCAAGTGCAAGGAGTGCATGAGAATCCCTTTGAGGAGAAAAGGGATTGAACCCTTTGATTTATGATTAAGTTCACAAGCTCAGAAGAAATGCCAGAGTTACTTAACACTCTCATGATAAGTGAACGTCTACACAAAGGTGAGCGCAAGGACTGCACGTAGGAGGGAACTTATTCATAGTTCATAAGCTCACGAGGACAAGTGTGGAGTGCTAGGAGGGCATCAAAATATTTCTAGATAGGAAGGAGGCCTAAACCTCTTTAGGTTTGAGCGAGATAAAGCTCAGGAGAAATAGCACTTTCAATAGTGCAGACAAAATACAAGTCATTTGGACTTGCAGAAGAAAGTTCAAAAGGTTGAGTCCCTTTAAGTTAGTAAATCATTCAAGATCAAGAGGGATAATGTTTCCTAGAAGTGTAATTCAGAGACCAAAGTTATCGAGTGCATAAGAGACAATAAAAGGCCTGATCCTTTGAGAAATTCTCAAAGAAATACCTCATTTTGAAGGAAAACACATAGATCAATAGGCGAAGCTATATGCGTTGTTGAATCAGCCTCTAGGAGAAATGTGGACCATTGGCTCTATGTACAAGAAAGAGAAGGAGAGAACATAAGTAAATTAGATATGAGTCGTCATATCTAGGAGTGATCTACAAGAGTGATTAGATCAATAGAAGGTACATGGGGGGAAACAATAGATCTCAGTTGTTATATCTGGAATGGAGGTCGATAGCCATTGGATCTAGTGGATCCCACACTCCAGAGGGGAATCGCTTCAGTGGATCTAGAGGTGAATCCACATAAGCCCAGGCTTTCGAAGACCCGAAGGCCCGAACGTCATATAGACCATCATATTGGAGGGAACATGGCGTCCAATTAGTGTTTCATTGGTTCATTGTTCAGGAGGAATAGTAATATAAGGAGCGGAGGAAGGACTCCTGGAGACCAAAGTCTCGGAGTCCATCGGGACTGTTAGTCCAGTGGATAGTTGTCAACAGATTAGAGACTTCAAAGGATTGAGGGTATGGAGGTCTGAAGGGGTAGAGAGTGCCAAGATGCTCGAAGTCCTGGGACTGAAGCATCATCATTCGTAGATCTAGAGGAGATGCATGGAGGGTGGAGATTCAATCCGCTACACCAACATTTGAATAAGTGTAAAGGTTTAGCGATGTGAGAACCCCCTCAAAGGGATCTGGACCATCCACCTGTAAGCCATTTGAGTCATCGATCTAAGAGACAATTGTTAGTTGGGGGAAGGGTTTGGCGGGAGGAGGCTTCAGAAACAAGGAGGAGAGAGTAGCATCAAATGCCCCAAAGGCCCGAAGGAGAAAATAAATCATGGTCATTGAACTACCACAAAAACACGTCACAATATTGTGTCTTTGAATATTTAGTACTTTGACAGAGAATCCAAGAGGGATATTTGACCCGTAGTTACCTAAAGACCAGAGGCGAGGACATCTATATCCGTCTTTCGATTTGGAGGTGGACACGTGGAGCACTCCCATGAAATCGAAGGCATAACACTTCAGGAGCTTGGAGAATTGTTGGGCGCCAGGAGTCCCAAAGCTCGAATGATTAGTGCTTCTTGATTTAAGACCTAGGTCATAGCCCGAGGTAATATGAGGAAAGGAGCTTAGCGATGGGAGATAGTGCCTATGTAATTTCAAATTTTTAAAAAGGAAAAAGAGGGTTCGGAAAATGCCTTCGTAGGTTTTGGAGAACCTGCACAGAGATCTTGAAAGGGGCCTATGTAAAGTTTCTTTAGGGTCCAATAGGGGCCCTAAGAGAAATCCTAGTCTAGTTCTTAAACGATCCTAGAATGAGAGGTTAGAAAAGTTGGGAGGAAGAGCAGGTCTGCATCACATCAGTTACCTAAAATGCGACAATAACATCGCCAATTGTTACCCACAATAGACAAGAAGGGAGAAATCTGTGAAAGTCCCATAGAAAGAATAAACAGTGGGTAGGTGACCAACCTCATTGTTTGTTTCAATTCATTACATGTTTCTTGTTGTACAGGTCTAGGGGCTTGAAATCCTCCAAACGTTTGAACATTTTCTCGATGTACACGATGGCTTCGTAGAGCCTGATAAAATTGGTATCCTCACACTCTATGATCAGACAATAATTCACACTGCCACCTCTTGTTGTTGCACCACTACCACTTGAAAAAATATTATATTGCGTTTCTAGGGACACAATGAGATGAACACATGAAATCCACAGAGAAAGCATGAAAGTATTGTAGATTTACAAATTTAGAGAATCACTATATACTTGTTTCTTATTGTACTCGTCAACAGAAAATAATGAATAGTTCTCAGTCTCTATTGATCTCTGTAAATATTTCACGACGGTCCATCCAACCACATGCTTGAAATACAACAACAATTTCTTCATCGTGAATAGAAAATGCATGTGTAATTTGTATTTTTTAAATATATGTGTGTGTGTGTGTGTGTGTGTGTGTGTGTGAAATATATAATATGTGTATATATGTATGTATATGTGTGTATCATGTCCTCTGTGTCATGCTTCTCGATTTGTTGTGTCTCACGTCATACACTCATATTTATATGTCCTCTGTGTCCCGCATCTTTATGTTGGGTGACTTAGCTGATGTTCAATGTTACACATACAAGATGGAATCTGCATCAAGCTACAAAAAGATTTCTAACATAATTGGTTTAACATCTATCAACTAATTTCTTGTGTCAAAGTAGGGCGACCCAATCAAAAATCGATTAAACTGATGATATTAATTAGATGAGTCGATACTTATTGTCTTTTCACTTTGTAGATGTATAGGGGTAAATAACNCATTAAAAACTAGCTCAAGTGTACATTTTTTCAAAACAAAAGAAAGTTCCCAAGCATGGAAGATTAGCATATGGCTCCCTAGATACAAAATGGCATTGGTCACTCATTAACTACTACCACCCTTTCCACTATCAGGTGCATCCCATAAATTGATCTTTCTCTTCTCACTCGAAGTAGGAGCTCAAGTCATTTTGCACCTAGGTGTGGTTTGTCTCTCTGAAAATTGGAAAAATAAACAACATTATTATAAGTATGTTTAATTCATAATTCATAAATCACTTGTTATAAACAAGATCATTATTACAAGAATAATCTTAATTCATGAATCAATTTCTACACCATACTTGAGTGTGGTACATTGAACGTGCAGGCTACTACTATTGTTGCATCAGTGGAAAGAACTAAAATTGATGCATATGTCGATGTCCAGGGTCTGTTATCTAAGTGTAGTAACTTCAAACGTCATATGATTATATATAGAAAAAAAAATACATAATATATATATATATATATATAATCAATGAAGAACATAGGGTTGATCAAGATACTAACCTCCTCCATGAGACTGTCATGTCTATTGGCCTCCATTGGACCATAATTACTCTACCTGCAACTTGAGAAGATTTGAGGTTCACATGAACTAGGTCGATGGACCCTCTCGTGGCCAAACTATGCTATAGTCCCTAAAGGCCCAAGACCACCTGAAGGTTGTTCCTAGTGAGAAAATGCTATAGATGTGTTGTGATGCACCAGGGTATGGGTCAAGGTGGATATTTATGTCTAAGTATGGGTTATGTTTTCCTATATGGGATGATGTTAATAAATATGGAAATTCCTCCTCCTAGGAGGACGAGGACTTACAATGGGTCATGCCTAACATTTTCTCTATCTTGAATGGACCCATGACCCATTCCTTGGAATTCACCAATGTCAAAGTAGTTGAGATGGTGACCTAAACAAATGATGCCAAGGATGAGAAACAAAATCTATTAAAACCATGTAACCATATCCTAATATTCATGAATGTTCACTATGCATTCCTATTTTGTTTCCTGTATGTATATTAACTTTCCAAATTCAACAATTAAAACAAACCAACAAACCAATTACGAAAAGTGTATGATAGTTAGCAGAATAGAAAACAAATAATAATGGTGAATGTTAGTAGGAGTACTATGAGAAGAATCCATGCTGATCATTACAAGTTCTCATAACAACACAAAATACAATATTGGAGGAAGTTGAAACATCGCAACTTGGGGAAGTTGAACAATCAATCATAGATAGGGAGGGCTTTGTAGATTTTTGAATTGGTACTAGGAGATTTGGAAGCTATGATGTGCTTAATGATAGGAGGGATAATAATCTCTATTATTCATGGGAAACTCATGGGATAACATGCCCTTGTCTATAGTAATTATCCATGAGACTCTTCTCTCATGTTACTTCATCTTCTAGTTGCGAGAGAAAATGGAGAATATATGGGAATTTGTTTAGTTTGAAGAAGAGAAGGATTTAAAAATACATGGTAGAGAAAATGGTGTATGTGCACACCAACTTACATATTATTTATAGTTAGAGGGATGAGTGGTTAAATGGAAAGACATGTTAGGTATGTGTCATAGGGGGGTTTTAGGGGGGTTTTAGGGGGGCAGAGCGCCCTAATTTGTTTTTGGCAGTTTTTGTGTCTATTTTTAGTAGTTTTCAACACACTTTTTTTTTCCTTTGGAAGTTTTGTGGTGCATGGTGTTTCAACCCATGGTTTTGTAATTCCGGTTAAGGAGTTAGGGTTGTAGTCTAATTAAGTTTAATGAATTAGGGATTCATATGTCGCGAGATCCCATATATATTGTATTGTAAACAATGAAGATGCATGATGAATAAGAATTAGAGGTGCAACTCTAAATAGGTTGTTGGTTTTCCTGGTTTCGGTTTCCATGGTAAATCTATGTGTATATGTATGATTGTAATTATGTTCTTTTCTATTTTTATGAATCTGTGTGTGCATTGCATTACTATAAAAGGTTTAAAACTTACAATACAAAGATGTGGGATGTGTTTCCTGATGATATGGATTTGGACAACAGTGTTGAGTTGGTGTTATCCAAATTAGATATTAATGAACTATTGTTAGAGCTGATCACTTTTGATGATGATGATCCTCTTGAGGTGTCATCCTCCACACCAGTAAATGCATAGATTGGATTGGATATAGAGGAGGAGGAGGAGGAGGAGGAGGAGGAGAAGAATGGAGGAGAGAGAAGTGACAATGATGTCGATTTTGATGATTATGACATGGAGGACTACTCATGAGCTATGATATTCTTCCATCTATGGTTCTAGTATCTATCATATAGTGTATTTTCCATTGGCATTCCCACATATAGTATCAATGATTCAGTATCTATGTAATATATTTTGATTTTGATTAGTTAATGAGAAAATTGTAGCTTATAGTTATAATTTCTAATGTGTTTGTTATTTGATCATCATTGATGTAGTACTAGTAAATAGAAAATAGTTGTATTATTGAATTTGTATCATGTAAACGTTCTAGCTTCAAACAAAATTTGAATCTTTATTTTCATATTTCATTTTTGTATGTGTAATTTGTATTTTCTTAATATATGTGTGTGTGTAATATAGACAATATGTGTAAATATGTATGTACATGTGTGTGCGTATCGTGTCCTCTATGTCATGTTTCTCAAGTTGTTGTGTCTCATGTCATACACTCATATTTCTATGTCCTTTGTGTGCCACAACTTCATGTCCGATGAATTAGTCGATGTTCAATGTTACATATACAAGAAGGAAATTACATCAAGCTACTAAATGATTTCTAACATAATTGGTTTAACATCTATTAACTAATTTCTTGTGTCAAAGTAGGGTGACCCAATGGACAATTGACTAACCTAATGATGTTAATTAGATGAGTTGATACTTATTGTGTTTTCACTTTATAGATGTATAGGGGCAAATCATCATCATAATCATTCATAGGCATCAAATTAAAAAAAACACTTCAATTCATAGAAGACATGCCATAATATATATATATATATATATATATATATATATATATATATTCAATATTCATTCAAAAATATCTCAAGTGTACATCTTTTGGAAAAGAAAACCAAGGTCCCAAGCATGGAATAATGGCATATGGTTCCCTAGATACAAAATGGCATTGGTCACTCATTGAATACTACCAACCTTGCCACTATCAGGTGTATCCCATAAATTGATCTTTCTCCTCTTACTCTAAGTAGGAGCTCAAGTCATTTTGCACCTAGGTTTGGTTCGTCTCTCTGAAAAATGGATAAATAAACAACATTCTTATAAGTATTTTTAATTCACAATTCATAAATCACTTGTTATAAACAAAATTATTATTATAAGAACAATTTTAATTCATGAATGACTTGTTACACCATACTTGAGTGTGTGGTACATTGAACGAGCAAGCTACTACTATTGTTGCATCAATGGTAGAAACTGAAGTCGATGCATATGTCAATGTCCAAGGTCTATTATCTGAGTGTAGCAACTACAAACATCATATGGTTATATATATATATATATATATATATAATCAATGAAGAACATAGGTTTGATCAATATACTAACCTCTTCCATGAGACTATCATGTCTATTGGCCTCCATCGACCCATAAAAACTCTACCTGTAGCTTGAGAAGATGTGAGGGTCACATGAACTAGGTCCATGTACCCTCTCCTAGCCAAAGTATGCTACAGTCCATGAAGGCCCAACACCACCTAAAGGTTTTTCTTGGGTGAGATAATGCTATAAATGTGTTTTGTTGCACCAGAGTATGGGTCAAGGTGGATATTGATGTCTAGGTATGGCTTATTCTTTTCTCTATGGGAGGATGTTAGGTAAGGGTGATAGACCTCTGCCTAGGAGGACGAGGACCTAGGAATGGGTCATGCCTAAAATTTTATCTACCTTGCATGGACCCATGATCCATTCCCTGAAATTCACCAATGTCAAATTAGTTGAGGAGGTGACCTAAACAAATAACTCCAGGGATGAGAAACAAACTCTAATAAAACCATGTAACCATGTCCTAATATTCATGAATGTTCACTACGCATTCCTATTTTGTTTCCTCTAAGTATATTATCTTTCCAAATTCAACAATTACAACAAACCAACTAAAGTGACCCTAAACAATTATAACTAACAAAAGGGAAATAGATACTAGACATTGATGACAATAAATATGAGGAGATAATACCTAAATGTGAGTTCACAATAATGACTATACCAGTTACATCAATATATGACTTAAGAATCCCAAAAAACTAACATCTTATATTAATTTAACACATTGCTTAAATAATGCTTCCAAACAAACTCCAAGACCATCACACA
>SNQJ01S0002820.1:46258-89063 GCA_010110895.2 Picea sitchensis
TCATGTCGTTTGTGTCATGCTTCTCAGGTTGGTGTGTCTCATGTCATACACTCATATTTTTCTTCCCTCTGTGTCCCGCATCTTTATGTCAGGTGACTTAGCCGATGTTCAATGTTACACATACAAGATGGAAAATGCATCAAGCTACAAAATTATTTCAAAGATAATTGGTTTAACATCTATCAACTAATGTTTTTTTTCATACACACACACACACACACACACACACACACACACACACACACACACACACACACACACACACACACACACATATTGGTTTATATATATAGCGTAGCAACTTCAAACATTATATGATTATATATAGCAACACACACACACACACACATATACATAATCAATGAAGAACATAGGGTTGATCAAGATACTAACCTCCTCCATGAGACTATCATGTCTATTGGCCTCCATCGACCCATAAAAACTCTACCTGTAACTTGAGAAGATGTGAGGGTCACATGAACTAGGTCCATGTACCCTCTCCTAGCCAAAATATGCTATAGTCCCTGAAGGCCCAACACCACCTAAAGGTTGTTCTTGGTGAGATAATGCTATAAATGTGTTGTGCTGCACCAGGGTATGTGTCAAGGTGGATATTGATGTCTAGGTATGGGTTGTAATTTCCTCTATGGGATGATGTTAGGCAATGGGGACATACCTCTACCTAGGAGAACGAGGACCTAACAATGGGTCATGCCTAACATTTTCTCTATCTTTCATGGACCCATGACCCATTCCTTGGAATTCACCAATGTCAAAGTAGTTGAGTAGGTGACCTAAACAAATTACTACAGGGATGAGAAACAAACTCTAGTAAAACCATGTAACCATATCCTAATCTTCATGAATGTTCACTACACATTCCTATTTCGTTTCCTCTAAGTATATTAGATTTCCAAATTCAACAATTACAACAAACCAACAAAAGTGACCGTAAACAATTATAACTAACAGAAAGGAAATAGATACTAGACATTGATGACAATAAATATGAGGAGATAATACCTAAATGTGAGTATAATTTGTTAAAGAATTTTAAACATATTCATTCATTTGGTTAATGAGAATTCTTCCATTGTTTCTCTCCTACTTCTCTTTTATCATATTTTCTCTCCAACTGTGTATGTCAATTCCCAACTATATCTATTATGTGCAGGTTCAACACATTTACAATATTAACTCCATATATTCAATATAAATAATATATTTCCAAGAGAAAATTTACGAAAATATATGCATAGGCATAAACTTTAAAACAAGTATGTCTCTCCTATCCAAAATAACCATTCCTTCCTTAATGATATGACGATATTGCAAATCAATGTGTTATAGATGGAAGTGATTCAATTATCAAAAATTTAAATGTAAACCACTTCCATGTATGATTGAAAATAACAATGAGCTATGGAAATTTGAAGCCAATTCTTTGAAATGAGAAGAAACTTGTGGCACTATAACATACTTTAGAATTAATTTCCCCGAGATATTAAACCATGTTATAAACATAGGGTAATGATTCTACAACATGATTCATAGTTCTTTCTTCCGAGACAATGGATTCATAGTCTAGTGATCTGTTTATTCACAAGTTAACATTATCATTAGTAAATTTTAGGAGACTTAAGTATAAGAAAATTAAAAGAGATATGGAGAGAAGGAAGCACCCTTTTTAGTCACACATATCCAACAAAAGCATAAGTGTGAATACCACGAATGGATAAAGTAAGAAAGATGATGCAATGTGGCTATATCCTCTTTAAGGTCAACTATTTATTTCTCAATGATGCAGTGGGATAACAACTCAATCCAATGCATAAGAAATCAAAAATCCCTCAAAATCAAATTCCATTCAAGGAAATAGATAGAGAATTAAAACTTGCAATCAAATAGGTTCAACAATATGTTCAAATCCATTAAAATCGGTTAATGAAATATCATGTAACCCAATGAGAGGATATCTTTCCATATTTCTGCAAGATGAGAAATGAACAACAATAAGAAATTGAAGTGAAAGCATAAGAATTTACAAGGAGATGATTAAATTGTAGTGGGAGATTCACATAAGATCAAGCTTTGAACTTCCTACACCACCTACTCATGGAATCATTAAAATATTGATAGAATGATCAAACCTTAAATTCAAAGGGACAATTTATGTCATAAATAATTCTAAGAGCCTCAATGGAATGTTACGTAGGTTTTTTAGACAAGGAGAAATGATGCAATATAAAGAACATCCTAGGCTACTCATACTTGATCTTAGGATGCCTTAATGTCCTAATCACACTGTAAGAGTATCCTTCAATTTTCTTTCTCTTATCCATAACAAGTATTGATATCTTCTTGTTTGAAAACAACTATGGAAACTCTTGGATCTACTTTAAGAAAACTTATGCCTTCATGAATTCAATAACTCCCTTTAAATCGAGGTACAAGATAAAGCATGAAGTTATCATAAAAAAAGAGAAGTTAAATATCAATCAAACATTTACTCAGAAGAGTCCATAAATATGGTCAATGGGTAAAGGTGTTTCAAAATACTATTTACAATAAGCGTGTTAATGGATACAAGGAAAATTAGAAAACAAAGACCTATTGAAGAACAACAAAAAGAATGTGCAATCAAAAATGAAAAACTCCTCAAAGACAAACAATCCAAATCCATAACCCCCTAGGTAATCAAATAATAAACAATAACATAATAATAGTAACATATTAGGAATTGGAGATAAAAAATTTGGTATAGGCCCCCTTTCCTTTTTCTTATGAAAGAAAAATAAAAGGGGGGATGTTGTGGCCACAACAACATAATGTTTTATTTGTAAATGGAAGTTGATGCATAATTTTCCAAGATAATACTAATTATAATAAGCATACAACATAAAAACACAACACATTAAATTTGCAATAGAGTTAAGAGAGACAATAGAAGAACAATAGAATATGCATTCCATAGATAAAGTATATGTGAAGAAGCATGGACACAAGAAAATGGTGAACACAAAATTTAGGCATGGAGATAAAAAGTGTATGATAGTTAGAGGATAATAAAACAATGAGTGATGATCAATTTTAGAAAGAGTGTGATGAGAATCCAACATGGTGAGAATGATAGGTTCTCATACCAACACAAGACAATTTTGGAGGAAGTTGAAACGTTGCAACATGAGAAAGTTTAACAATCAATCATAGAAATGGAGGGATTTGTAGATTTTTCAACTGGTATTGGAATATTTGGAGGCTCTGATGTGCTCAAATATAGGAGGATAACAATCCCTATTCTTGGTGGGAAAATCATGGGGAAACCTACGCTCTTCTACAAAAATTATCCATGAGGCTCATCTCTCAAGTTACTTCATCCTCTTGTTGTGAGAGGAATTGGATCACATATGGGGATTTGTATATTTTGAAGAATAGAATTCTTGAGAAGTCCAGGGTAGAAATAATGGTATATGTACACATCAAGCTCCATATTATTTACATGAAGAGGGATGAGTGGTTGAAGGGAAATACAAAGATGTGGAATGTGTTTCTTAATGATATGGATTTGGACAATATTGTTGAGTTGGATTTAGCTAACTTGGACCTTAATGAACTAGTGGTAGAGCCAATTACTTTTGATGATGATGATCCTCTTGAGGGGTCATTCTCCACACCAACAGATGCACAAATTTGATTGTATATAGAGGAGGAGAGGGAGGAGTATGGAGGAGAGAAAAGTGACAATGTTTTTGATTTTGATGATTATGACATGGAGGACTACTCATGAGCTATGAGATTCTTCCATCTACAGTTATAGTATCTACCATATTTTGTATTTGTCATTGGAATTCCCACCTATATTATAAGTGAGTTAGTATCTATGTAATACATTTTGATTTTGATGACTTAATTAGAGAAATGCAGCTTATGGTCCTAATTTCTTATGTGTTTCTCATTTGATCATCATTGATGTCGTACTAGTAAGTAGTAACTAGTTGTATGTTTGAATTTGTATAATGTAAATGTTCTATTTTCTAACAAAATTTGAATCTTTATTTTTGTATTTTATTTTTGTATGTGTATATTGTAATTTTTTTTAATATATAAGTTTTAAGTATATATATAAACCATGTCCTCCATGTCCTATTTTTGAGGTTTCCATGTGTCGTGTTGGAAACTTGTATTTTTGTTTCCTCAGTTTCTGCGTCCTTGTGCCAGGTGATTTATTTGATGTTCAATGTTACACACACAAGATGGATATTACATCAAGTTAGAAAATGATTTCTAACATAATTGGTTTAATATCTATTAACTAGTGTCTTGTGTCTTGTGTCCAAGTAGGGAGACCCAATGGAAAATCGATTAGCATGATTATATTAATTATATGACTTGATACTTGTTATGTTTTCACTTTGTAGAAGTATAAGGGTAAATCCTCATCATCATCATCATTCATCATGATCAAATAAGAAAAAACTTTAATTCATATAACATGTTCCATGAAATATGTGTGTCTGCGTATTCAAAATCAGCTCAACTATACATTTTTAACAAAATGGCACATCATGCCCAATATATAAAATGGAAGCAAGTGCCAAAACATAGAACAATGGAATATGATGCCATAGATATAAAATGGCACCCATTGGTCACTTATTGACCACTTCTACCCTCACCACGATCACATGCATCCAGTAATTATATCTGTATCCTCTTACTTGAAGCAAGATCTCAAGTCTTTCTTATTTGTAGGTGTGGTTCATCTCTCCGGATACTAGAAAAAAAAAAGATACTTATAAGTTTTTTTCCACAATGAATTAACACACTTGCAAAATTATACTTTGTAATTCTAGCCAAAAAAATTCATCAAAGATAATATTATCAGTCACGAGGGTGTGTCCCTACACTGAAACCCTAATCTCTCTCATATGCCACTCAACACCAATTACAATAATCAAAGCATGAAATTTAATAAAAAATTCATAAAATCAAATCCATTCATGATACGTAAGACATTCATCAATGAGTGATATCATTGTGAATAATTAATGCAATGACAGAGATTCACTATCAAGTGGGGCACTTGACCTTACAAGCTACACCAAGGAAACATTTTTTTTTGCATCAAATATGGTATCCACATCAAATGATGGATTGGGGGGGAGCATGAGGGAAAAGCGGTGCTACCACAATGGATGAAACAATGTGCACTGCAACAAGGCGTATTAGTGCGTGTTGTATAAACAAAACCACTATGTATGGATGGGATGGAAACAGTGGTTGGGGTGGATGAATATAAGCCCCCACATGTTTTAATAGGGGTGGAAGTACCCTGGGGGGGGAGTGTTATACTAAGAGTCGAGGCAGGGTGGCCAAAGATCAAACTTTCCTTGTAGCTTGGAATAAATAATGGGTGGAATGTTGGTAGTGGTGAATGGTATGATGGTGGTACTGGTGATGTCGAAATCAATGAACCAACCTATATGCACATTTAGAATAGTTTTACTAGTACAAAACCATGAAAATCAACCAAAATAAAATAACAAATTTCACACTTAAACTAGATTTAAGTCGACATGTGATACCTAGAAAGGGGGTGATTTCTCCATGCTAGGTGGACATGGCTACTCATTGTATGTAACCACAACCAAAAAAAACACATGCACAATCAAAATAAAAGAATCTAGAATATGGAATGAAAACATATGAAAAACTTTTCTAGGATAGATCATTTTGATTCATAAATGACTCGTTCCATCATACCTGAGTGTGTAGTACATCGAATGAGGAGGTTGTTTCTATTTCTACATCAATGGTGGAAACTGACATTGATGCATCTGTCAACATAGAGGGTTTCCTATATGGGCACAATAACTATGAACATCATATAATTAGATATAGAAAAAAAAAACACATAATAAACTGTGTGTGTGTGTGTGTGTCAATGAAGAACATAGAGATGATCAAGATACTAACCACTTCAAGGAAAATATCATCTCTAATGGCCTCCATCATCCCATAACAATTATACCCATAGATCGGACAGTTGTGAGGGTCACATGAACTAGTTCCATGTTCCCTCTCTTAGTTGGACTCACTTGTAGTGCTTAAAGGCCCAAACCCTCCCTCAAAATTACCTTAAGCTCTATCTTGGTGAGATAATTCTATAAATGTTCTATGTTGCACCAGGGTACAAGTCGAGGTGGATATCGATGTCTAGGTCTGGTTGATGCTTTCTATTATGGGACAATGTTGGGAAGAGGTGGGTAGGCCTTTTCTTAGGAGGATGAGGACATATAAATTGGTCATGCCTAGAATTTTCTCTATATTTCTATACCCATGACCCATGACCCACTCCCTAAAATATACCAATGTTAAATTAGTTGACATGGTGACCTAAACAAAACTTTTCACAGAATTTTCTCAGGAAATACAGAAGCACCTCCCTATATATTATTATAGGGAGGTTTTTAAAATACCATAAACTATATATCCATCAAATTGTCTAAAAATGGTCGGAATGTGCATCAGTCCATACAAATGTGTCTATTTGTGACTAGTGGTTGTAATCCTATTCTTGGGTCAATAAATAATGTCATCAACTAGACCCATTCTATAATATTCATACATTTTCCCCTTATAATTAGAAATGTGAGTTAAATTGCCTTGGCAATTTGCAATGCAAGATACAATGGTGTCTAGGAAAGTCACTAGTGACAATTGTGAGGGTTCTCTGGTATTTTGTAAGTCTTTTGTAATGGTTCTAAGAGATCTCAACCTTGCATCAATTTCCATGTTTATTTTTGCCAATTGTGGGTTGGGGTTTAGTGTGTCTTCATGTGTTAATGTTGGGTTTGGGTTCTCTTGAGGATCGATATTAATTAAGTGCACTACAATATATATATATATATATATATATCAAATTCCATAAAAATAGTTTCCTGGAATCAATTGAAGACCACGTCAACAAATTTTGGCAATGATTTGTCCATATATCATCAATTTGTTCTCCCAAGTTTTCTCAATATCTCCTAAAATGTGGGGCATGGTCTATTGGTGAAATAGACCACCCCCCATAAACAAAAATAATTTCCCAACATGAATATGCATGTGTTTTTGGAGCATGTGCACGTTCTTAGGAGCGCACATACGTTTCTAATAAGGCCGACTAGGAAATCTCACTAGTAGCCTCCATGGTGCTTCAGAAAATGAAGTTGGAAAATCATAGATGTTTACATGTTCCTACATGAATGCGTTCCTGAGCACCCTATATCCACCTTTTCTACCATCATCTTTGTGCAAACACCCAACAACATTTTATACCAATTTAATATTGCAACACAAATAATTCCAAGGATGAAAAACAAACTCCATTGAAATAATGTAACTATATCCTAATCTTCTTGAATGTTCACTATGCATTCATGTTTTGTTTCCTCTATGTATATTACCTTTCCAAATTAAAAAATTACAACAAACAAACTAAAGTGACCATAAACAATTATAACTAACTAAAAGGAAATAGATAATAAGCATTGATAGAGATAAATATGAGGAAAGAATAAGTAAACGTGAATTCACAATAATGACTATACCAACTACATCAATAACATTCGATGGTTCTTAGGGTAAAAAAGATCTAAGAATGAATATATATATATATATATAATTGTATTTTATTTTTTCCAATAGAGAGTTAGTACCCAATACAGTGTATTCACCAAGTGAGTACTTAACATCATATTAAAGTGATCCTAATAACCAATAAGATTGGGTTGCATTTTAACTCTTTGTTCTTGAACATTAGTTCTTTCCTTAGTATTCAAGGCATCCATCACCTGAAACACAACAATAACATCACAGATTGTTACCCACAACAAACAAGAAGGGAGAAATTTGTGAAAATCCTATAGAAAGAATAAATAGTGGCCAAGAAACCAACCTCGCCCTTTGTTTCAATTCATTACTTGTTGTTTTTTTTATAGGAAAAGGTGTTGGGGGTGGGAAATTATGAAACCCCATAGGTTGTCCCAATGATGGAATTACCCTAGGGGGGAGGGGGACTAGTATCCCAAGAGTCAAGGGTCATATTTTTCCCTGTAGACTAGAACAAATAATGGGAAAAACATCAATAGTGGTGAATGGTATGATGGTGGTAGTTGCGTCATGGAAACCAATGAACCAACCTGCATACACATCTATAATATTTTTATTAGTACAAAAATGTGAAACTCAACAAAAATAAGATAAAAAATTTCACATTTAAACCAGATTTAAATCCACACATGATACCTGGGAAGGGATTGATCTAATCCCAGGTGGTCATGGTTCCTCATTATATGAAACCGCAACTTGTATAAACACAACAAAATCACATTCAAACTAAAAGAATCTAGAACATGGATTGGAAACATATGAAAATTTTTGTTAAGATGAATAATTTTAATTGATGAATCACTCATTACACCATACTTGAGTGTGTAGTGTTGAGGAAAAGGTATGGAAAAAATTACTCAAGCATTTTCAGATCTTTCCAAGTTAAGACAAGATAGTTGGGAATGTTACACAAGGTTTATAGCCTAAAAATAATCGCTTAATCCACAAGTATTAAGTACAAAGGATGAAGGTTGGTTTTATGTGTTAAATATAACAATGTAAGAGAAATAAACTTAAACCAAGTTACATGAATTTGTAAATAAATTTTACAGCTACGTACAAGGAGATAAAAACAAAAGAATGAGCTAGATCATTAAAACACATGTGTGGGATTGAAACAATAGTCTGATTTTTTCATTTATTTAATTTTGAGATACAAAACGGATTTCTCTTTACAAACCCCTATAAGGGTAGGGACAAAATTCAAACTTAGAATCCTTCGATGGGCACCATACAAAAAGACTCTAACAACAAGAATAAAATTGAAGTTAAAGATCTAGATCACCTTTCCACAAAATGTTGTCACTTGACTCTGCAAGATATTCTTTGTTAGTCATGAAAATTCAATTCATAAACAAATAAGAATACACAGACTACCAAAGAAATCATACACCTTTAAAACAAGTTGCTGAAATATGTGATTTGGCTTTTGAATCTTGTTTCCTTCAATAAGACCCTGTTGTCATCAAGAGGGTTAATCCTTCTAGTAACTCAAAAGGAATGAAAGTTTGAAAAGTATCTCACTAGTATAGATCAAACCTTATGCCTATAGTTCTCCTTCTATCCTCTCCTTTTGTCTATCCACTTCATTGAGCTTTTATTCCTTCTCAATAAGTTATGGTAGTTCAACTACCTTTCTTTCGTTAAGATAAATTATCTTAACTAATTAGTATGAGAAAAATAAATAATAATAATATATAAATAAGGGTCTTGAATAATAACTCAATAGGTGGGACCCCTTGTGACTCGTTATTCCTTTAATAATCATCAAACATGAAATATATAAAAAAAAAATCAATCATTATATTTCAAATGTATCCTCCTTGTAACTCCCATTTTTAAAATTATGACCAAATATTTAAAATATGAACCCAATATAATCTGCTCATATCAAAAAAGTATTATGTCCATGTCCCAAAAAGACTGTCTAAAAATATGCTTGTTTTCCAAAACTTTATCAAAGTAAAAATATTGTCTTCAACATATAAAACAACATTAATCATCATCAAAATCCATATTTTCTATGAGAGGCATTAGGCTTCTTCTCACTGTTGTCCCCTTTTGATTTTTTTGTGGCAACCTTTGACTGGTTAGAGCCCTGAGGATGAACTGCACTAATAACATGAGAACAATCATCCTTAAGATAAAGGCGAGAGGAGACTGATTTGGCATATTCCTTGGATGAGTTGAAGGGAGTAGCTACCCCTTTTCCCTTGTCTTGTACATGCTCGGGGACATCGTTTTTAATCTCTTACTGGCATGGGATGACTGCATGGGTGAGACAACATAGGCGACTTGGTCATTTGGATTAATCGGTGGTGGCGGTGGTGGTAAAGGAAATGAGGCAATGGGCCAAACGTGGTGGTGAACAATAGGATGGTGGACAATCTCTTGCCAGCCATCGTTGATGGGCGGTTCTGGTCGCATTGACACATGAGGAGGCACTCAGACACGAGAGATATTTTGATGTGATTAGAAGGGAGGTCTTTCTGGTTGGGGCTGGAGGATTCCATGGCCAACTAGGTTGAAGAACCCAACTTGGAAAATATGGTTCAATTCATGTGGATCAACATCGAAATGCATGGAAACTCGGGGTCTTCTATGACCCCTCTGCCAATTTCCCCTTCCTCTATTACCTCTGCCATTACTACCTTTGTTGAAAAATCTCATCCCGATGGAATGTTCCAATTAGTTATGAAAACTCTTGTTAGTCCATGCATCAACTCTACCTAAATAAAATCAAAGGTTGGCTCTATCATCCTCAACAGAAGCACATGCAATCAATCCATTCATCATATTACTCAAATCAATAATTAATTGATATTGAAAAGGGAATGATAAGGTTATTGGGAGATTAAGGGTTCGTAATGAATGAAAAGTGGTAGCATGGATGGGGACCACCAACGGATACTATTCAAGCAACATAGATGCAACTTCCATATCAAAACAATACTTCCATTTCCAATTTAAAAACCAATCACTTCCTTCTCCTTATTATTATTTCTTTTGAAATTAAAATGAATGTGGGAAGATGGAAGGCTTGTAAGGAGAAAAAAATGGTATAATAAACGAGAAATGAAATGGAAACTGTTCCATTAAAAAAAAAAAAAATTGTTCTTTTAAAATAACATACACTTAATTGCCAAAAAACATTTTAAACTGTAAGCAATTTGAAATTTAAAGAGACAACAACTTCTATATCAAACCCAAAGCAAAACTCCAGGACTTTAAAACTCAGCCAGTCAATTCCTATCTTTCCTTTTCAAACAACAACACAATTTATTCATAGACTGTCCATAATTCCAACTATCAACTATCATATACGGAGCGCTTAGACCATACATGAGGAGGTCAAGAAAAAGAATATGGCATTGAACTCTAACATTTGCAACAACCAATTTCAATTGTTGCACAATGGATTGGTTCGAAACCCTTTATTTCATTAGCTGGTAGCTTTTCCTTTTATCTAAAAATCAAATCATTCCAAAAATCACCAAGGCAAAGAAACTATAACGATTTTCTTCCCACTGTAAAATTTACTTTTCTTATTTGCAGAGTTCTTTTTGTATGAGGAATATCAACATAATCATTTTCCATTTAAAATAGACCATATCAAGCATACAACACGGCCAACAAATATTCAACATACGGGGTTGGCACCTACTCCCATATTTTCTATGTGCCAGGACGGATTCAAGACCCTAGTGTTCTTTTCATTTTATTCACTATGTAGTCTTCAAAACGCCAGAACTCCTATAGGTAATCAACCAATGGACCAATGAGATGTGCAAGCATCAAATCTCTCGACAGTTAGGTCAACATATAACCAATTCAAAACATGAGTTCAATTTTACAACAACCATGACAACAAAGAACAATTTCTGAATAGTCAGGTGGGTAAGACAACTCAGAAAGTTGGGTTTGTAACATGTAACCAAAATCTCCATCAAGGTTTGACACACTAGCTTCCAAGGTGGTCGCAAGGTAAAATCGTACTTTGCCTTCATTCAAACCATGAAATGACAACTAAACAGGGAAACAACTTCTCAAGACTAGAGAAGGAACTAACAACATTCCATTAAAGGAACACAAAACCGACTTTATCATTTTGTTACCATAAAAAACCCTCGAGAACTCTATCTTAGGACAGGACATGGAATTCACCAATGTCAAAGTAACAAATGACTCTAGGGATGAGAAACAAACTCTAGTAAAACCATGCAACCATATCCTAATCTTCATGAATTTTCACTACGCATTCCTATTTTGTTTCTTCTAAGTATATTAGCTTTCCAAATTCAACAATTACAACAAACCAACAAAAGTAACCGTAAACAATTATAACTAACAAAAGGGAAATAGATACTAGACATTCATGACGATAAATATGAGGAGATAATACCTAAATATGAGTTCACAATAATGACTATATCAACTACATCAATAATATTTGATGGTGCTTAAAGTATAGAATACATATAAAGCTCTAAGGAGTACTATATATATATATATATATATATATATATATATATATATATACTATATATATATATATATACAACTTGGCATCCCAACAGTAACGGCATCACTATTAAACAAACTCCAAAACCATCTCTCATATATATATATATATATATATATATATATATATATAATACTTAATTTTCAATATAATGGTTAAAGCATTTTAAACATAATCTTGAAATTAAAATGTATGAAACAAATATTTTTTCAAATACTTAATTTTCAATATAATGGTTAAAGCATTTTAAACATAATCTTGAAATTAAAAAATGTAAATAAATATTTTTCAAACATGTACATAGATTCATAACAACATTAATACAAACTCCAAAACCATCAGCATAATAACATTAATACAAACTCCAAAACCATCATATCAGGATGAATGATGATGATGTTATCCAAAACAAAGAAAGTTTTGAAGTACATTATAAGTCAACTCACAACTTCATTATAAGTAATTTAGTATGTGGTGAAACAGTTAAAAGTGTTGCTAGCTAAGACCGAGTGAGCCTTATTTCATTAATATAAACATGGTTTAATAGAGTCAGTACCCAACATCATATTAACGTTATCTTAATAACCAACAAGATCTGGTTGCATTTGAACCCACTGTTCTGCAACCTTAGTTCCCGCCGCGGTCTCCAAGGCATCAATTACCTGAAACGCAACAATAACATCACCGGTTGTTACCCACAATAGACAAGAAGGGAGAAATCTGTGAAAGTGCCATAGAAAGAATAACCTCACCATTTGTTTCAATTCATTACCTGTTGCTTGTTGTAGAGGTCCAGAGGCTTGAAATCCTCCAAACGTTTGAACGTTCCCTTGACATACACGATGGCTTCGTAGAGCTTGATACAATTGGCGTCCTGGCACTCTATGATCAGACGATAATTCACCCCCGCCACCTCTTGCTGCTGCGCCGCTACCACTCGACGAAAGATTATAAGGCGTTTCTAGGGACACAATGAGATGAACACATGAAATCCACAGAGAAAGCAAGCAAGTATTGCAGATTTACAAATTTAGAGCATCACTATATACCTGTTGCTTGCTGTACTCGTCAACGGCAAAGCGGGAATAGTCGTCAATCTCTATTGAGCTCTGGAAATCTTTCACATCGGTCCATCCAACCAGTTGCTCGAAATACAGCAACCATCTCTTTCCGAATACGACGCCAACAACGGCTTTGTAGAGCCCAATCGATTTGACATGGGCTTTGACATCGGCGCACCTTAAGAGCATAGGATAAATGGCCACTGGCCCCAACACGAACTTGCACCCGACCACCACTCCAAGAAAGATTAAAGAGCTTTTCTGGAGACACAACCAGATGAACACATGAAATCCCATATATTGTAGATGAACACATGAAAGCAATTAGTGTAGATTTACAAGTTAAATACCGTTATCCTGTTGTACTCGGCAACGGCCCAGCGCCCAATTTCGGATATATACCGTTATCCTGTTGTACTCGGCAACGGCCCAGCGCCCAATTTCGCACAACATATGCTTTATATGTTCGGATATATACGATTGAATCTAAAACACTTTTAGATAGGATAGTATATATCCCAACATATAGAGTATTACATGCTATGTTGTCTGATGCATATTGTTTGTTAATAAAATAGACATGTCACTCTTTTTAGACACTTGTACATGGATTTCGATTTTTTTTTATTCCATGAGTCACGCTGCCTCATGTTTTTCAAACCCATTCTCTCGAAAAATGGAGCCATTTAATAGTCATTATTTACCAGCACATATTCATCTTTACCCTCGATTTAGTATACATGGGAAGAATCCAAAAGAGATATAAATTATTGGATTTCCTTTTTAAAAAAATCACACTTGTTGAACTTAGGGTACAACCGATGTTCTCTTAACTCTTGGGACACTATTATGAGGTGTTCTTCTTGCTCTTCTCGATTCTTGGAATACACCAAGATATCATCCATGAAAAGTAAGACAAACTTGTCTAAATACTTACTGAGCACATTGTTAATCAAACACATGAATGTAGATGGTGCATTTGTAAGTCCAAATAGCACCTCAACAAGCTCATAGTGCGCATACCCTGTTCTAAAGTTTTCTTGTGAATGTCCTCATATTTAATCATGACTTGGTGATATCCCGACCTCAAATCTATCTTATAGAAAGCTGTATCTCCTCTCAGCGAATCAAAGAGATAATGTATCCTAGGAAAAGGGCATTTTTTCTTGATGATCATCTTGTTCAACTATCTATAATCGATGCATAGCCTCAAGGTACCATCTTTCTTCTTTACAAACAAAGATGGTGCTCCCCATGAATCCACACTAGGCCTGATATAACCCTTGTCCAACATTTCCTTTAGCTATATTTCGAGTTCCACTACTTCTAGTGTACTCATTCAGTAAGGAACTCTCGATGCTAGCACTACTCCAGGAAAGAAATTGATTGAAAAGTCAAGCTCTCTTTTCGGATGTTGTTAGGGACGTAACCCCTCACGTAGGTAGAATAATATATTTTGATGTAATAACGGTCAATATTAATAAGGCCTAGCAATAAGGAACAATAAGTCCAATGTAAGAATACCTAATAGAAGCTTTCGCTTCTAGAAGGATCTTCCTCTAGATGGTTCTTTTGATAAACATATTTAGTATAAATAGGAGTCGAGGGTATGATAACTTTTGTCTTAGATATTATTCTAATTGAGCTCTTCTCTGTTGGAGGTTTTCCCTTCAAAGAGGAAAGTGAACATTTCTCTTAGTAATCAAAGTTCTCTTTCTGGTGTTATTTTGTATCATATTGGTATTATTGTGGTGTTGTTCTTGTTATATTATTGTTCATCTATCATTTCTAGCATTTTATTTCTATTCTGCATACTTTTAATATCTGGAATATTACAAGTGGTATCAAGGCACTTTACTCTTTCCCTTGCTTGCTCTGCTAGTTTATTTCTACTTTGGGACATTAATTTATACCGATGCACATTCCTTCTTGGCTGACTCAACTGTGCACCTTTTCCCAAATTCTTGCGCGGAAATGACTTGAATCCCTTTCTCTAGAGTCCACTCTTGTCCTTCTTCTTCCAATATTCCAAAGACTCAAACTTATGCTTAGACTGATCATAACAACATTTGGCCTTCTGAATGGTTTCCTCCAACTTCTTGGGTTTATCAAACTCAATCCTATCTTGATAGGACTGTGGTAATCCACTGAGGAAATGCTACACTCTGTCCTTCTCATATTTAAGGTAGGGAACACAATGATTCTTTCCTTGGTGTTATTGGAATAATTGTGCACTCAGAAGTAGCTTTTCCATAAATAGTCATGCTTCATCCTCTTCTCCTTTCGTTATCCCTCCATCAAAGGTAAGCGGTTTAGCCTTCTTAAATTCTTTAGTCAGAGAACTTCGAGAATTATTTCTCTTTCTCTTATTAGGAATTCTAGATTCTGTGCCACTACTGGATTGTTATTCCAAAGTAGCCTTCCATCTAGATGACATTGTGAAGATAACTCCAATCGATTCTCCCTTCTTGGCACTCCGATGCATATTTCTGGAAGAACTTCTTCCCTCATCACTGTGAGGCAGTCCATGCTTTAGAGTATCCAAAGGGGTTTTCATCCTCTCTGACTACTGTAACTCTGTGTTGCTAGGGCCTTGTTGCAGAAGTTTCTAAATTTAAGATAGGATCCGCAGTAGCACTGCATTCAACTCTTTGTTCTCTACATGATCCCTCATAAATCTCTCACGGTATGCCTTAAGACTTCTCATAGTGGCCATCAAATCTAGACGGGTTTCTCTGTCCCTCCTACCCTCATACTCTTCGTATCTAAGATGTGAGGTGTCTTCAATATTATGCTACACCATTTGCCTCTATGATTCTTCAATCTGTCCTAGGTGTCGAAAAACCAATTATCGTCATAATGTTTGTCAACGCTTAAAAAAAAATGCATTCTAGATAACATAAAATCCTTCTTAAATAATCTTAATTGGTCTTGGTGACCCACTCAATCCTAGATTTTGAAGTCTACTCTGATACCACTATGTAACACACCCGACCCTCTAAGTATATTTTAAGGGATGGGGCATTTAAATTTCTCTTTTCCTAAATCATATCAAAACCTCTTCTCAAGGTTACCATCGAATTTATTGTATAAAGAGCTTTCCAACGACTGTAACCATGCTAAAAAATAATTTGTGGTTGAAAAGTTGTGGTCTCTTAAAGCTTCTCGCCCTTATTGGCCAACAACCAACTCAATGCCACGTGGCATACCCGTGGACACTTCTAAATCCTCAGTCATTCCAACTGACATGGAGAAAACATGGCAGCGATGTGGCACTCACCTATCTTACCGCTTTGGAACTTCACTCCACGTAAGCCTGTGGTGGTCATCGTTCGAGCCTTCACCTAATATTCCCATTAACTATATCCGATTGACATGATATCGAAGAATATTTCCTTTGATACCATCCATTTGACCTTCTTCTAGTTTTCCCAACTTGTTGTTGGAAACATGCCAACGAATTTCCCATGTGGTCACATGCACATGCATCCAACTATATTAGGAATGTGCATGCATGTACTCTTTTGTCAACAAATTGTGTAACTAGTGGATCTAATTATAATCAATTATTCTAGTTGTTTGAGAGATTCTTTATATATGTGCATACCCATAGAGATACAGTGCAATGTGTAGTAGAGTGTGTGAGAAATACACAATATTGTGGAGTAAAGTGTGTCTGTGAGGAGAGGATGGTTGTATGTCTGTGTTGGATATTGTAATTCTCCCTTGAATAATAAGAATACCGACTATCATTTCCCGTGGGTTTTTTCAGCATTGGGTTTCCACATAAATAATTGTGTCAGTTGTGTGATTGTTATTGTGTTGTGCTTGGTTTGATGTTCTTAGTTTTATGCTCTATTTTTCTTCCACTACCTAACAAGTGGTATTAGAGCTGGTTAGCCGAGCACAAAATTGAAGCATCCAGAGAGAAAGTCGCTTGTTGCTAGATTTGTTTCTATATAGAGGAACTTTAGTCGTTGAATCAAAGTGAGGCAGGACATAAGGAAAAGGAGTGTTGGTTGCAGGGAGGAGCATTGACCTTGGTGTGAAAAGAACGATAAACAAAGAGGCATGACAAGGGTGGAAATTTTATTCTGTTGAATGAAAAATAACATTAAACAAAGAGGCACGATAATGGTGAAAAGTTTCTTCTATTGAATATGAGTTGTATTGGAGGAGGTTTTTCATCGTATGTTATACACATGAGCTATAAAGGTGGAGGTATAGTATATATCAGATCACTTTTGAAATTAAAAAGTGGAATATTGATATGCACAGAGCTCGAGAGGTATGAGTTTGGACTTTTTCTTTATTATGCACAAAATAAAATTTACAGAGGAACTAAATTATACATTGAGCCTAAAGGATCGCTTTTATGCATAAGGAGGTGGATACCTTATAAAATTATTAGAGGTAGATATTTTAAAGGTGAATAGGGTTATAAGATATATATATTTTCGGAGATTAAACCCTTTTTGAGTTCATCCTTGAATTTTAATTTTGAGATTGGTTTCTTCACATATTGTAATAAATAGCTTGGCTTTATAAGCCATAGTTTGGGATATTTTTTGTGCTAATGGAGAAAGTGCAGAGTTCTAAGTTTGAGGTGGATAAATTCAGAAAAAATAATTTAACTGTGAGATATGGAAACTCAAGATGCAGGATATTCTCGAACAACAACGAAATAACAAGAGCAATGATGGTTGAGTCATCATGGAATATAACGAATTGTGATTTCTTTGGAGTTGTAAAAATAATTGATTGCATGTAAATGAGAATATGTTTGTAAGCTCTGGATAGGCATGCGTACCCCTTGTTTATCAGGTCACCTATGAAAAGTCTAAAAAAATATTTAGGTAGATTGAATATGTGGGGGGGGCATATATGTTGTGTTAACCTTGACTCGATGAAATAGTTAATGAGTTAAATGCATTTTTTTTAGGGCAACACACGTGGTTTTTTCGGGTCCATGTTTTTGTGTTTCCCGTGATATTGTGTCCATGGATTGCATGTAATGAAGCCTATAAAAGGCTTTGTGAAATCCATTGTAAATGGGTCTGGAGGTAAGCGGTGAAGGATTATTTGGTCGTCTTTGGTGAAGGGAATGTTCATGTTAAGTTGGAGCACTGAGACTCCAGTGTGAAGTCGCTAGAGGTGAGCGAGAAAGGTTCACTTGTGCTAGTTTGGCCGGATTTGGTCAAAGTTGTTCGAATGCAAAGTTGGAGGTGGTGCAATGTGTCCATGTTAGAAAGGTGGGTCTGTAGAAAGGATGATGTGTTGGCAGGTCAATCAATTATTTGAGAATATATTATGAAGGTAGGTTCATATCCATGGAACTTGGAAAGTATTACAAGGAATATGGGATTGAATAGCTATGTTCGATAATGCCAATTTGCAGCAATAGTTGTGGAAAAAAGCGGTTGAGCTATCTAGTAACTCGGTCATGATCGGTTACAAAATACAAGAATATTCAAGAAGATGTATGAACACGTCACTTGGTAATTACTCAAATGTGAAATTATTCGGTTGTGATTCTTATGTTTTTTATCAACACTCTAAGTAAGACCCATATCAAACAGGTAGATCTTTGATATGGTGATGATGTTAAGGGTTGCAGACCGTGGGATCCTACTACCCACATAATCATCATGGGAAAAGACACAATGTTTGATGAATCTACTTTTATAAAATCAAACAATGTAAAATATGAAAGGTTCAAATCATGGCTGGTAGCATAAAGGTATTTGGAAGGTATTGATTTCCATGAAAGTTTTTCATCAGTTGTTACAAGGTTGTTTATATTCATGTTTTGTTAGCACTGATTATGATAATATAGCTAGATGTTAAAACTATAGCACTCGATTTATTTTCCATCGGTGCACTCTAAGATCATATGATAAGTGGAGACAAACGTCTTCCATGCCACCACTCGACGAAGGATTAAACACTGATGCTGGAGACACAATCAATTGAACACATGAAATCCCATATATTGTATATGAACACATGAAAGCAAGTAGTGCATATTTAAAAATTATATAACTCTTTCTTGTTCTACTCGACAACGACAAAGAGCCCAATTTCATCAATTTCTTTTGTTGTCTCCACATGAATCCATCCATCTGCTACCATGGCCACTACCATCCATGATGCAACATGAATACACTATCTAAACGGTTGCGCTTACATTTTCCATCGAGCATAGGCTCAACTTAAACCGCATTTTTTGACACCACCTGCCAAGACCATCACTTTTAGTCCCACACCGCCCTCACTTCTTTTTTTTATTCCACTGGCCACGCGGCCCTTACCTTTTTAATGGCCATTAAATATCAGCACATATTCATCTTTACCCTGAATTTATTATAGCATGCAATGGAGGAACTCAAATGATCAAGGGTAGGCTCAATTTAAACCACATTTTTTTACGACAGCCGCCATGACCGTCACCTTTTACTCCCTTGCTGCCATCATTTCTTTTTTTATTCCACCGGCCATCCATCCCTCACCTTTTATTCAAACTCATGGGACCATTTAATGGACATTACTTACTAGCATACATCCATCTTTATTCTCATTTTTTAGTATATTATGCAAGGGAGGAATTCAAATTAAATGGGGTTATTAATATGTACTCACCACACAACATATGCTTTATATGGTGGGATATATACGATAAAAGTTTTAGATAGGATAGTATATATCCTAACATATAGAGTATTACCTGCTATGTTGTCGCATGCATATTGTTTGTTAATAAAATAGACATGTCTCTCTTTTTCGACGCTTCTACATGGATTTTGATTTATTTTTATTCCATCAATCACACTGCCTCATCTTTTTCATACCCATTCTCTCGAAAAATCGATCCATTTAATAGCCATTATTTACCAACATAGATTCATATTTACCCTTAATTTAGTATACATGGGAAGAATCCAAAAGAGATATAAATCGTTGGAAACACATGAGCCCACAAAAGAGATATAAATTGCAACACAAAATAATTGCGAAAAAATGACGAGAAAGAATTAAACAATATAATATAATCACATTCAATGTGACATGAACCTTGACAAATGCCTCTTAAGGATTCACAAATATGTTTCACCTTGCCAAATTCCTCTTAAGGCTACACAAATGTCATATGAACCTTGCCAAATGCCTCTTAAGGCTACAGAAACGTGATATGAACTATGGAAAATGCCTCTTAAGGCCAAATGCCTCAAATTTTCGTTGTTGGCACTCCAAACACTTCACAAATGTAATGAGAAATGTCTTGCTTCAATCCAGGCAAATAATACAATTGCCTAAATGTTGTTACTATTTTTTGGTAACCAAGGTGACCTACATATGGTCTTTTATGGAATTCATCCGTAATCAAGTGCCTTAAGTATGTTGAATTAGGCACATGCATCTCGTTGTTGTACATCAGAAGGTTATCAGTCCTTAGTTGATATCCTTTGTACTACTTTTCTCTAGGTTCTTGTTGTAAGCGCTCCTTCACTTGATTGAAGAAATCATCTTCCTGCAAGAGGGTCTCAATCCTCTATTGAATATCAAACTCTCCTACACTTGTTGTTGCTAAGTGTATCGTTTGAACACTTCAACTAAGCATGCCATCTACCTTGTTCTCTTTTCCTTTTATGTGTTTGATTTCGAAATCAAACTCAATGATCAACACCATCCACCTGGAATGTATAACATTCAACTTTGGTTGGTACAATAAATATTTCAGACCACAATGGGCAGTCATGAGAATAAATCTCCTCCGGCAAAAGTAGTGCCTCCACATATTTAACGTGTGCACAATTGTTGCAAGCTCTAGATCATGGGTAGCATATTTCTTCTCATGTTCATTTAATTTTCGTGACTCATAACAAATCAATTGTCCATATTGCATGAGAACTCCTAGTCCTTCTTTCGAAGAATCTGTGCAAACTAAGAAGTCTTTTTTTGGGTCTACAATTTTTAAAACAGGGGCATTAGTCAATAGTTGTAATATCCCTTGGTTGAACCCAATTGTAAATATAAATACAAATGTATGTAAGATGGTGAGATGTTTGATATAATTTTGTATGCACATTTCATGGCATAGTGTGCGCATGTACTGCACAGTAAAATCAGGAAGTGTGCACATTCTAGGATACCGCTCATGGCATCTTAAGTGCACACGATGTTGAGGCCAGTGAGCCTTTGTGTATATGGTATGTTTTATAGGCTGGTAAGCCAATTATTATAAGCTAGGATGTTTATGTTTTGATTAGGTTGGAGAGCCTAGATGTTAAAGGCCAGTGCACTTATTTTTGTATATGTCTCATAATTAATATAAAATACATTGCTACGCACAGAATGACCATGATAAAAGATATGGGAGACTAAACTCCACTGGTTATGGAGAGGGAGGGGCCTAAAAGTTAAGGAAAAAGAGCTAATCTAGGGAGCTTAAGCCAAAAAGGAATATTATATTAATTATTTTTAAATCATAAAGTATGGACAATTATTTTATCCTAAGTTCTAAAGTTGGGGACAAGTGGGCCAAAATAGTTCCCAACATGGCATGTGTCAATTTGGGGACATGCATACATATTGTTGGGACTTAGTTCATTTCCGATCATCTTTTCCATAATTCATTCATCCAGTCAATCATCCATGTCAAGCATGCACACACCCATTGAGCTATCCTTCATATCTTCATGATTGTATCTGAACCTATATCCATAGCCATTATTTGTTGGTGTAGTTGGTTAGCTTGGGAGTTGGATTGAAGAAGTGGGTTGTCAAGCCCGTGGGATATTGAAGAGGTGGGTTGTCAGGCCTGTGAGAAATTCTATGGGTGAGAGAATTTTTTGGAATTGATTTCATGAAGGTGTTGAACTATAGCTCAAGTTCTCTGAGACTCTCTGTCCAGCCTATTGTTGAAGCCTGGAAATAAAGTGGGGCAATCGAAGGACTGTTGAGCAAAGAAGGGGCACACTTTCTAGGGTGGGACAGGCATGTGGGGAATGAGGCACTGTAGGTTGTTAGTTTGAGTTGGCACCTGAGACAGAGTCTTTCCTGTTATCTATGAGCCTTTAGCCTGGTTAGGAATCCCTTTACCCAGGTGGAGTTTAGTCCCAACTCAGGGGTGACTTACTGTTAAGAGTGATGAACAGTGTGGTCTAAGGTTGGAAGGTTCATGGAAGGTCTGCACGCAGATGGTGACATTATTTCCAAGACAAGTGTCAATTGTGTGATAAATTTACATGATGCATTGTTATTTACATGCTTATTTTTATGGATATTTCTTGTATATGATGCATGTATATGTTTATTGTTATTTAGTTTGAATATGTGTATTTACATATGTATTTGTATGTTCATGTTTTATACATAATGCTTCCACAAGATTTCTGTGTGTATGTATCTAAATTGCATGTAGTTCGAATAATTTATGTGGCATAGCTCAGTTGGATATTGGGTATGTTACAGTATGTTCCGCAGAGAGAATAGTAAGAGTTCTCTAGCGTAGCATGGGCCGACATGGATGGTCGGGGATGTTAAAAATTGGTATCAGAACTTTAGTTTTCAGCACTGATCCTGGATGGGCCAAACACGTTGACATGAAGAGAAATTTCATAGAGGATTTATTTCGAAGTGGCCAAATTTTGAGTTGCAGAGCGTCCATGGTAAATTTTGGAAGCAACGACGTGGAATTGGGAAAATCCCCAATTCCTATTGTTAAATTCATGAGAAAATGGAGAAATTCAGCCATCCGATGAGATATTACTGATTTAATATCTGTTTTAGCAAATTCAGACCCGGAATTGGTCGAATTTGAAGTTACAGTGTAGCCATGACAGATGGAGTGAGTTTAGTAATTAAAATTCTCAATTTGTAACTTGATTGTGGTTAAATTCATTCCAGAAATGTCAAATTACAACGATTTGTTGTTGCATAGGTTGAACTAGTGTTATAGAGTTGAAATTGAATAAATTTCATAGTTGTAGAATGTCTATGGTAAATTGCGGAAAAAGTTAAGCAAAAGCATCAATTTCTGCAGCGAAATTCACGAGGAATGGATGAGCATAAAAATGAATGTGCATAGGTGGGCGCACTAAAAATGCATGATGCCCAGTTAAAAGTTGGTGATTGGTAAAATTCAGCACTGCGCATCCAGATATTGGTGTGTTGGCACGCGCGCCAAATTTTGGTGCCGCGCGGAAAAATGTAAGTGTGCAGTTGTGTGCACCAAATTTTGGTTCCAGGCAGAAAAATGTTAGTGTGCTGGTGTGAGCTCAAAATTTCGGTGTCGCACGGAAAAATGTTGGTGTATAGGAGCGCATGCTAAATTTAGCATTGTGCGGTGTGCATACTCATAAGAATGGCGTGTAGGGTGTGCGTAGTATTGGCACAGTGCAATGGAGTATGGAAGTTGTGAGCGCAATGTGGGTATATGTAGTCGCGCGACCATTTAGTTAGTGGTGCACGTAGAGTATGGATGCACGGTGGGGGCGTACTAAACGTTGGCATGGCGTAGCGCGTTGAGTGAAATGCACGTGGAATATCAGCGCGCGGTACAAAAACTGTGTGCGGTGGATATTGGTGCGTGGTACAAAAATTGTGCATGGTGGTATAAAAACTGCGCACGGTGGATATTATCGCGCAGTACAAAAATTGTACAGTGGAAATTGGCGCATGACATAAAAGTAGTGCAGATAAGTTATTGGAGCACGACATAAAAGTAGTGTGTGCAAGTTATTGGTGCGACAAAGAAGTGATACACAGTGGTATTAAAGTGCGAGAAACACGATTTACCTTGTGTTGTTGATGCACATGGTAAATACGGGTGTACAGATTGAAATTTGTGCACGTGAAGTCATTTGAAGGGTGAAAAACAACAGAAAACCAGTGATTTTCTGCGATGTTTTATATCATTTGAACGTCATGTTTTTGCAGCACGTTTTTGAGGCCCTCAAGAGAATTTTAAACATCTCAAAAACCATGAGACACAGATGTACCGAAGGTACACTTGTCTCAACAAATGAAATAAAAGATCTCAGAGAGAGATTTCTAATGGTGTAAACTATTCGTCAAATAGAGCTTTTATGAGAAAGTTACAACACAAACAATGGAGGGTAAATTTTAAGACCCATCTAACTTCAAAGAGCCATAAATTTCTTCTATAGAATCATATTGTGGCGCAAGAGTAGTCAATGGAAATATATTCAACCATAGAAGACAATCCAAGAGATGAATTAAATTTATGGGCATGTTAAAAGTGTTTAATATGGAAAATAAGGTTCCTATAGCATATCAATTACAACATGGTATTTTGGCCTAGAATTTCAGCAAGTTGTAACTAGCATCCCATAACCCAGAAAGTGGTGAACCTTGGACAGAGTCTCCATAATATGTATATGAAGAAACCCAATTGATCTCCTACGAAAAATCCAATGGAGTAGGTGTGAAATTTCATAATTACAACGCAGAATTGTGCCAAGTTGAAAAAAAATGAATAGAAAAGTTAATGGGAAAATTTCAAATGACCATAAATATCTGCTCAAGACTCGGAATTGAGCATGGAAGAAGGCATTGGAAAGGTCTTGGATAGTGAAATATAAATATATACCTAGAAAATTGATTTGGGAATTCAATTTTCCAGGAAATCAAAAGAAAGAGTTTTGATATATTATTGAACTAGAATGGTTCATATTTTCATGAAATTGTTGAAACAATTAGCCTGACAAAGTTTTGTTGGTTGTACATTTTTGCAAAGTTAAAAAAAAACTAGATTAGATCAATATCAGCATAGATTCCATAGGAATGGAAGATGCATAGGGAAATTACAGTCAACAAGATGAGAGGAGAGGGATGGATGTAAATTTGGGCATTGAAGGAACAAACTCCAATGGACATGGAGAAGGAAGAGATGAAAACATGAATATGGCATAGATGATTAAAAATTTGCAGAAGGATGTTCAAAGACATAAAGCCAATAATGAAAATCTTATGAGATCGAAGGAGTATCAGGATGACTTCAACATGAAGTTATTGGAGAGCTTGAACAAAATAGAAAGTAAATTGGATAAGGAGAGTGGCTCAAGCAAATCACGAAGTCACATGCCTTCTGATGAGAAAAAAAAAGAAAGAAGTGTTAGCAGACATCACCATCACTCCACAAGGCATTCCAATAAGAGAGCTGACAAAAACTCAAGTCCATCCCCTATCGGGAAGAACAAGAGGTCTGGGGTGGATGAGCTACGAGGAGAAATGAACAAGATCAAACCTCCTACATTTGATGGTGAGCACAAGAATGATGAATATGCAGAAACATGGTTGTTGGGCATGAGAAAGTATTTTCAAATGCATAATTATTCTTCTCATGCAGAAGGTAGAATTTCCATCTACCAACTCAAGGGAAAGGCATCCATGTGGTGGGATCAACTTGTGTAGGTGCAACACATTAAAGAGAAAAGTGTTACTTGGAGGGAATTCAAGAAATATTTCGAAAGGAAATGCTTGAATAAGAGATACTATGAAAAGAAAATGAAAGAGTTCTTTGAACTCAAGCTTGGGAGTATGACCATAGATGAATACAAGAGAAGGTTTTTAGAATTGTTGAAGTATGTCTCCTTCATCAAGGATGAGACAGTTAAGATTCAAATCTATTTGAGTGGATTTCCATCATTTATCAGTGACAAAATATAGTATGATGATTCCAAGACATTGGAGGCGACCATAAGGTGATCTAAATGCCTATATGATCAACAGAAAGAAAGGCCAATTTTCCAAAAATCTTGGGAAGACAAAAATAAGTTCAATATGGATCAGAGGAAGAAGGGATACAAGCCACCATTATTAAGAAATAATCCACCAAGACAACGAACTCCTAGAGAGCCCATAACGATTGAAATAGGGGGTCAAAGACCAAGGAAGCCACCTATTCAATGTTGGGGTTGTAAAGGAGATCACATGTTCAGAGATTGTCTCCACAGAGGTGAGGAAGGGAGGATTGTTCACAATGTACAACAAGCTGAAACAGTGGAGGACATGGGTAGAAATGTGCCAAGGATCTATGAAGCCCTGGACAACAAGAAAGCAGAGTATCAGTCACATATGATTGAACTGGAAGGTATGATCAACAACCAAACCATTGCTATTTTAATTGATTAAGGAGCTAGTCATAGTTATATAGATCCTAACATGGTGGAAAGTTTGCATTTGCTGAGTATCAAGCATGGGAAATCTTGGTTGGTACAGCTGGCTACAAGAAAAAAAGAAAAGTTAATGACATGGTTAATTCATGTCTTATGGAAATGAATGGACTGAACATCAGGGAAGATTTGAACATCTTACCTTTAGGTTCCTATGACTATCTAATTGGAATGGATTGGTTGGACCAACATCATGCCATCCTAGAATTTCATAACAAGGCATTTACTTTCTTTAATGAGGAAGAGACCCTAAGGAAGGTGCAAGGAATTCCTAGGGCAGTAACCATCTAAGAAATTTCAGCATTGCAGCTGAAGAAATGTTACAGAAAAGGGTGTCGAATATTTGCAACTCATATGGAAGAGACACCTAAAGATAAGGTGCCAAATTTGGAAGATTGTGGAGTCCTGGAAGATTTTGAGGATGTGTTCAAGGAGGTGCCAACACTACCCCCAAAGAGAGATATTGATTTATCTATAGATTTAATGCCGGGAGCAGCTCCAGTGTAAAAGACTCCTTACAAAATGAGTACACCAGAGTTGAAGGAGTTGCAAGTGCAACTTGAATATCTTCTAAAGAAGGGGTATATATGCCCAAGTGTGTCACCTTGGGGTGCCCCAGTCTTGTTTTTGAAGAACAAATATGGAAATTTAAAATTGTGCAATCATTTCAGATAGTTGAATAAAGTGACTGTAAAGAACAAGTATCCTCTGCCAAGGATTGATGATCTTTTTGATCGATTGAAGGATGCCAAGATATTTTCAAAGATAGATCTCAGATCAGGATGCCATCAGGTAAGGATTAAAGAGGAAGATATCACCAATACCACCTTCAGGACAAGGTATGGTCATTATGACTTCATAGTTGTTCCATTTGGGTTGTCAAATGCACCAGTTGTTTTCATGTGCTTAATGAATGGTGTTTTCCGAGAATATTTAGACAAGTTTGTCATTGTCTTTTTGGATGAAATTCTTATATATTCTAGGACAGAAGAAGAGCATAAGCATCATTTGAGGATGGTGTTGAAAGTATTAAGGGAGCATCAGATGTATGCCAAGTTGAGCAAGTGCTCATTTTATCAGAAGCAAATTCATTATTTGGGGCATATCATTTCTAAGGATGTGATAAGAATGGATCCTGAGAAGATAGAAGCCATTAGAGAATGGTCAGCGCCAAAGAATGTTATAGAGGTGAGATCATTCATGGGCCTTGTAGGCTATTACAGGAGATTTATTGAAGGATTTTCAAAGATTGCACATCCAATCACTTCCTTACAAAAGAAAGGTGTGAAGTTTCAGTGGACATTAGATTGTGAAAAGAGTTTCCAACAATTGAAACAATTATTAACAAGTGCTCCAATACTAAGGATTGCAGACCCAAATGAAGACTTCATTGTATGCATAGATGCATGTAAAGAGGGACTTGGTGGAGTACTCAGTCAAAATGGGTTTGTTATATGTTATGAATCAAGGAAGTTGAAGGAGCATGAAAGACACTATGCCACTTATGATTTGGAGTCGGCATCCATAATGCATGCATTGAGGAAATGGAGACACTACCTCATGGGGAAGAGGTTTTAGCTAAGAACAGACCATAATGGTATGAAATATTTATTTGATCAACCATCTCTAAATGCTAGGCAAAGTAGATGGTTAGAATTTCTGAGTGAATATGACTTTGATATAAAGCATATCAAGGGGAAAGAGAACAAACTGGTTGATTCACTCAACATAAGAGTGCATGAATTGCATGCTACAACCATTAGCATGTACCAGTCATATTTGAAAGACAAAATTACAAAGGCTGCCAAATCAGATTTGCATTATAAGGAATTAGTGGAAAAATTACAACAAGGTATTTTGCAACAGAAAATTCAACATTACAAGCTAGATAATGATGAAATTCTCATGTACAAGGGAAGAATTTATGTACCAAATTATCAGGAATTGAAAATTCTGATATTGAGAGAAATGCATAATGTACTTTATGCTGGGCACCCAAGATATCAAAAAACTATTGCAGCTGTCAAGAGCCAATATTATTGGCCAGGCATGAAGAAAGAGGCTGCTAATTTTATTTCCAAATGTTTGGAATGTCAAAAGGTAAAGGCTGAGCATATACACTCAACTGGTTTTTTACAACCCTTACCCATTCCTAAGTGGAAATGGGAAGTTGTAACATTGGATTTCATCACCAAACTACCCATAACAAACAGGCAACATGATTCTATCATGGTAGTGGTGGATAAGCTTACTAAAGCTGCAAATTTTGTTCGAGTTAAGCTCACTCACAAGGCAACCAACATTGATGATGTTTATATGAAGGAAATTTCTAGATTACATGGCATACCCAAGACAATTGTGTCTGACAGAGATCCAAAATTTACCTCAAAATTTTGGAAGGGATTATTTAATGTATTTGGAACAAATTTGAATTTTAGCACAACTTATCATCCAGAATTGGATGGACAAACAAAGAGGGTAAATCAAGTGATTGAAGATATGTTGAGGATGCATGTGATGGATAAACCATCAAAATGGGAAGACTACCTACAGTTGGTAGAGTTTTCTTATAAAAATGGGTACCAAACATTTCTAAAGATGAGCCCATTTGAGGCACTTTATGGAAGAAAGTGAAACACACCAGTAAGCTGGGATAACCCAGCAGACAGAGCAATGGTTGGGCCAGTTTTGCTCAAGGAAATGGAGGAGAAAATAATAAAAATAAAACAAAATTTAAAGGCTGCCCAAGACATGTAGAAAAGCTATGCTGACAAAGGCAGAACTCACAAGGAATTTAAAGTGGGTGATCATGTATTCTTGAAAGTGAAGGCCAACAAAAGTTCCTTGAAGTTGGGAAATTGTTCAAAGTTGGTAGCTTGCTATTGTGGGCCATTTGAAATCCTAGAAAGGATTGGTCCAGTAGATTATATGATTACATTGCTTGCATATGTGTCTGTTCATAATGTATTCCATGTATCATTTCTCAAGAAATATATACCTAATGTTAATCATGTTATTGATTGGAATGTGCTCTAGGTGGAGCAAGAAGGCGCTTTCCAAGTGCATCCAGTGCACATTCTAGACTGGAAAATAAAAAATCTCTAGAATTGATCCATAGGGATTGTAAAGGTCCAATGGACCTGGTATGGTCCTAAGGACACTACTTGGGAGCATGAGGATGCAATGCAAGCAAAATACCCGCATTGTTTTGAGGATTTTTGAAATTTTGTTGTATGTGTGTACATGATGCACTGAGGACAGTGCATAAAATAAGGGGAGGGGATTGTAATATCCCTAGGATGAAACCAATTGTAAATATAAATACAAATGTATGTAAGATGGTGAGTTGTTTGATATATTTTTGTATGCACATTTCATGGCATAGTGCGCGCATGTACTGCGTAGTAAAATGAGGAAGTGTGCACATTCGAGGATATCGCGTGCAACATCTTAAGTGCACACGATGTTGAGGCCAGGGAGCCTTTGTGTATATGGTATGTTTTATAGGTTGGTGATCCAGTTATTATAAGCTAGGATGCTTATGTTTTGATTAGGCCGGAGAGCCTAGATGTTAAAGGCCAGTGTGCCTATTTTTGTGTATGTCTCATAATTAATATAAAATACATCGTTTCTTGCAGACCGACCATGACAAAAGAGATGGGGGACTAAATTCCACTGGTTAGGGAAAGGGAGGGGCCTAAAAGTTAAGGAAAATGAGCTAAGATAGGGAGATTAAGCCAAAAATGAATATTATATTATTATTTCTTAAATCATTATGTATGGATAATTATTTTATCCTAAGTTCTAAAGCTAGGGACAAGTGGTTCAAAGTATCTCCCAGCATGAAAAGTGTCAAGTTGGGGACATGCATACATATTGTTGGGACTTAGTTCATTTTTTATCATCTTTTCCATCATTCAGTCATCCAGTCAATCATCGATGAGCATGCACACACCCATTGAGTTATCCTTCATATCTTCATGATTGTATCTAAATCTGTATCCATAGCCATTCTCTATTGGTGTAGTTGGTTAGCTTGGGAGCTGGACTGAAGAAGCGAGTTGTTAGGCCTGTGGGATATTGAAGAGGTAGGTTGTCAGGCTCGTGAGCAATTCTCTGGGTGAGATAATTGCTGGGAATTGATTTCCTGAAGGTGTTGAACTACACCTACAGTTCTCTGAGACTTCCTATCCGGCTTGTTGCTGAAGCCCAGAAAGGAAGTGGGGCAACCAAAGGACTATTGAGTAGAGAAGGGGCACACTTCCTGGGGTGGGACAAGAATGTAGGGAATGAGGGACTGTAGGTTGTTATTTTGAGTTGGAACCTGAAGCGTAGTATTTCCTATTATCTATGAGCCTTTAGCCAGGTTAGGAATCCCTTTACTCGGGTGGAGTTTAGTCCTAGATCGGGGGTGACTCATTGTTGAGAGTGATGAACAGTGTGGTCTAAGGCTGGGAGGTTCATGGAAGGTCTTCATGCAGTTGGTGACATTATTACCAAGATAAGTGTCAATTGTATGATAAATTTACATGCTGCATTGTTATTTACATGCTTATTTTTATGGGTATTTCCTGTATATGTTTACTATTATTCATTGTGAATCTGTGTATTTACAGATGTATTTGTATGTTCACATTTTATACATAATTCTTTCACAAGAGTTTTGTGTGTATGTATCTTAATTTCATGCAGTTCGAACAAGTTATGTGGCATAGCTTTGTTGGATACTGGGTATGTTACAATATGTTCCGCAGAGAAAACAATAAGAACATGGATGATTTTAAGGATGGAAATTTATTTTAAAATGTAGAAACCTTGGCGAATCTAACTAATCCTTCATATGCCAACTATAAATGTTTGGCGATATTTTTGTAAAAATATTCAAAATTTGTAAGGATTTTATATAGTTTGTATAAAATTTTAGTTATTTTAAGTTATAATAATTTTTTCCTATAGAATTTGGGTGAATCATTTTTAGAATGGCGAATCTTTTTTTGGGAAAAGCCATGAAAAATTAGCCCATGAGTGAAATTTATCCCCTAAAATCATGCTTGAGTAAGAGTTCTCTGGCGTAGCGTGGCCTGGCATGGATGGTCGAGGACGTTACAATAGTTTATTTAGCTATTGGAAGTTATCTTCACATTCTTGTGTCCACTCAAATTTCTCCCCTTTTCTTTGTAATGAGGTGATAGGGTTACTGATCTTGGAGAATCCCTTAATGAACCTTTTGTAATATCCAACCAATCCCATGAAGGATCTCACTTCGGTCACATTTCTAGGGGTAGACCAATCCATGATTGCCTTGATCTTTTCAAGGTCTACTACCACTCCTTCAGATGATATTACATGGCCTAGATATTATATTTCCTTTTTAAATAAATCACACTAGTTTAAATTAGCATACAACCGATGTTCTCTTAACTATTGTGACACTATTATGAGGTGTTCTTCATGCTCTTCTCAATTCTTGGAATACACCAATATATCATCCATGAAAAGTAAGACAAACTTGTCTAAATACTTACTGAGAACATTGTTAATAAAATACATGAATGTAGATGGTGCATTTTTAAGTCCAAATGACACCTCAACAAGCTCATAGTGCCCATACCTTGTTCTAAAGGATTTCTTGTGAATTTATTCATATTTAATCATGACTTGGTGATATCTTGACCTCAAATCTATCTTATAGAATACTGTATCTCCTCTGATCTAACCAAAGAGATAATCTATCCTAGGAAAAGGGTATTTTTTTTTATGGTCATCTTGTTCAGTTGTCTATAATAGATGCATAGCCTCAAGGTACCATATTCATTCTTTACAAACAAATTTGGTGCTCCCCATGGATCCACACTAGGCCTAATATAACCCTTCTCCAACATTTCCTTTAGCTATATTTTCAGTTCCACTACTTCTGGTGTACTCATTCTGTAAGGAACTCTCTATGCTAGTACTACTCTAGGAACGAGATCGATTGAAAAGTCAAGCTCTCTTTTCAGATGTTGTTAGGTACCTAACCCCTCACATAGGTAGAATAATATATTCCGATGTAATAAAGGTCAATATTAATGAGGCCTATCAATAAGGAACAACAAGTCCAATGTAAGAAGACCTAATAGAAGCTTTCGCTTCTATAAGGATATTCCTCTAGACGGTTCTTTTGATAGACATATTTAGTATAAATAGGAGTCGAGGGTATGGAAATGTTTGTCTTGGATATTATTGTAATAGAGCTTTGCTCTATTGGACATTTCCACCTCGAAGAGGAAAGTGAAAAATTCTCTCAGTAATCAAAGTTCTCTTTCTGGTCTTATTTTGTATCATATTGGTATTATTTTGGTGTTTTTCTAGTTATATTGTTCTTCATCTACCATTTCTAGCACTTTATTTCTATTCTACATAGTTTTTATATCTGGAATATTACAAGTGGTATCAAAGCACTTTCCTCGGTAAAAAATTGTGGGTTAATTTTTTCAGGGTAGAGACATATTATGGCGTCTTTAAGCTACAGAGATCTGTCGTTACGTGCATAAACCCACGGTTGGGGATTCATACATGTAGGAAATACAAGTGGTACTTAAGAGCACATCTGTTGGCAACCCTTATAGCCCCTGTTGGTACCCCTTCGAGTGGTAGCACATCAGACAACACCTGTATACAAATTGACCTAGATTTCTGGAAGCCCTCTTTAGATAAATTGATCATTTTCCTAACTACTATAGTACCACCGAGAATAACACTCGGGAATATACTCTCTAGTACATGGGTAGTCGGGTAGTATGACTAAGGGCACGTTCTAGCCTCCTTAGTTGGTGCCCTAATATATTGGGATGAGTACTACTGTTGGACCCCACACATATATCAAAGAGCTATAACACAGGGTAAACCCTTTTCTGTAGAACCCTTGAATACCTAACCTTTGGAGACGAAAACAACAAACAAAACAGATAAGATCTATTGCCGCACAACTCTTGCATTCAAGTTGAAAAATCACTACACATTTATTCCTTATTAAGCATTTCAGCATTTCATCACTGTAGTATTATTCAGATCGGAGTATAAATCTACAGGTGTAAAAAAAAAGGTCTAGATTCTGTTTCACCCTTATTTGAGACATGTTCCATTGGATTTCTCTCTTTTCCCCTATCACATTCATACCTATCATTTTTCATCAATTTTTTGACCCCACCTGCCCCTTTTCAGTTCCCTCGTCATCATGGCCCATACTCGTAGCCAAGACTTGGAAGCTCACTTCAATACCTTGCAATCTAACTTCACAGAGATCCAACAAGAAGTGAGACAACTCAATGCCAGTATTTCCACCATCAATAAAAAAATGAATTCCTCCATCGTTGCCTCAATCGAGGAACTCAAACAAGACCTCAAATAAGACATTATTACCCATATTGAATCCTTCACTTCGATGATCTACACCAAGCTTCATATCCCTATATATCCTCCCTTATATGACCCACCTTTGCATAACGAAGATGAAACTTCCTCTCATTCCCATAATTTTCAGACCCATCACTTTCAGTGTGACCTACGCCTTCTACATGTGGATGTGACCAAATTTCATGGCTTGGATCCCACTGGCTGGGTAACTCAAATGGAACATTATTTATCTTTGTACGAAATTACAGATGAGTTGGTCAAACTCTGGTATGGTGTTCTCCATCTAGATCAAGAATGTTGTCACAATGTTCTCAGATAGACATGGCATCGAATAATATTCCCTTCAGTACCATCCATTCGACCTTCTTCTAGTTTTCCCAACTTGTTGTTGGAAACATGCCAATGAATTTCCCATGCGGTCACATGCACTTGCATGCAACTATATTAGGAATGTGCATGCATGCACTCTTTTGTGAACAAATTGTGTAACTAGTGGATATAATTATAATCAATTAGTCTAGTTGTTTGAGAGATGCTATATATACGAGCATACCCATAGAGGTACATTGCAATGTGTAGTAGAGTGTGTGAGCAAGACACAATATTGTGGAGTAAATTTTGTGTGTGAGGAGAGGATGGTTGTATGTCTATGATGGATATTGTAATTCTCCCTTAAATAATAAGAATAACGACTATCATTGCCTGTGTTTTTTTCGTGCATTGGGTTTCACATAAATCACCATGTCAATTGTGTGATTGTTACTATTTTGTGTTTGGTTTGATGTTCTTAGTTTTATGCCCTATTTTTCTTCCACTACCCAACAAGTGGTATCAGAGTTTGTTAGTCGAGCAATGAATTGAAGGATCCAGAGAGAAAGTCATTCATTGGTAGGGTCGCTTCCATATAAAGGACCTTCAGTCGATGAATCAAAGTGAGGCACGCCATAAGAAAAAGGAGATTTGGTTGTAGGGAGGAACATTGACCTTGGTGTGAAAAGAACGATAAACAAAGAGGCACGATAAGGGTGGAAAGTTTCTTCTTTTGAATGTGAAAAGAACATTAAACAAAGAGGCACGATAATGGTGAAAAGTTTCTTCTATTGAATATGAGTTTTATTGATGGAGGTTTGTTATCATATGTTATACACATGAGCTATGAAGGTGGAGGTATAGTATATATCGGATCAATTTTGTAATTAAAAAGTGGACTTTTGATATGCACAGAGCTCGAGAGGTATGAGTTTGTACTTTTTCTTTATTATGGACAATATATAATTTACAGAGGAACTAAATTATATGTTGAGCCTAAAAGATCTCTTTTATGCATAAGGGGGTGGTTACCTTATACAATTATTAGAGATAGATGTTTTAAAGGTGAATGCGGTTTTAATATATATATATATATATATATATATATATATTAATATATTTTTTGGAGATTAAAACTTTTTTGAGTTCAACCTTGAATTTTAATTTTGAGATTGGTTCCTTCACATATTGTAATAAATAGCTTGGCTTTATAAGCTACAGTCTGGGCGGTTTTTGTGCTAATGGAGAAAGTGAAGAGTTCTATGTTTGAGGTGGATAAATTCAGCAACAACAATTTAACTGTGAGATATGGAAGCTCAAGATGCATGATCTTCTCGAAGAACAAGGAAACAACAAGAGCGATGATGGTTGAGTCACCGTGGAAGAAAACAAATTGTGTTTGCTTTGGAGTTGTAAAAATAATTGATTGCATGTAAATGGGCATATGTATATGAGACCTGGATAGGCATGCGTACACCTGGTTTATCAGGTCACCTATGAAAATTCTAAAAAAATATTTAGGTAGATGTAATATGTGGGGGGGCATGTACGTTGGGTTAACCTTGACTCGGTGAAATAGTTAATGAGTTAAATATGTTTTTTTTAGGTCAACACACGTTCTTTTTTCGGGTCCATGTTTTTGGGTAGCCTGTGGTATTGTGTACATGGATTGCATGTAATGAAGCCTATAAAAGGCTTTGTGAACTCCCTTGTAAATGGGCCTAGAGGTAAGCGGTGAAGGATTACTTGGCCATCTTTGGTCAAGGTAATTTCCATGTTAAGGTGGAGCACTGAGACTCCATTGTGAAGTCGCTGGAGATGAGAGAGAAAGGTTCACTTGCACTAGTTTGGCCGGATTTGTTCATAGTTGTTCGAATGAAAAGTTCGAGGTGGTGCAATGTGTTAATGCTAGAAATGTGGGTCTGTATAAAGGATGATGTGTTGGCAGGTCAATCAAGTGTTTGAGAATATATTATGAAGGTAGGTGCATATCCATGGAACTTGGAAAGTATTGCAAGGAAGCTGGGATCAAATAGGCATGTTCAGTAATGCCAAGTTGCAGCAATATTTCTAGACAAAAGTGGTTGAGATATCTGGTATCTTGGTCACCATCTGTTGAAATATACATGAAGATTCAGGAAGATGTTTGAATAGTTCATCTGGTAATTATTCAAATGTGAAATTATTTGGTTGCGATTATTATGTTTTTTATCAACACTCTAAGTAGGACCCATATCAAATAGGTATATCTTTGATATGGTGATATTGTTAAGGGTTGCAGATTGTGGGATCCTACTACGCATAGAATCATCATGGACAAATATGCAGTGTTTGATTAATCTCCTTTTATAAAATCAAACATAGTAAGAGATGAAAGGTCCAAATCATGGCTGGTAACATAAAGGTATTTGGAAGGTATTGATTTCCGTGAAAGCCTCTCACCAGTTGTTAAAAGGTTGTTTGTATTCGTGTTATGTTAGCACTAGTTGTGATAGTATATCTAGATGTTAAAACTATAGCACCCGATCGATTTTCCATTGGTGCACTCTAATATCATATGATAAGTGGTGGAAAATGTCTTCCATGCCACCACTCGACAAAGGATTAAGCACATATGCCAGAGACACAATCAATTGAACACATGAAACCCCGTATATTGTAGATGAACACATGAAATCAATTAGTGTATATTTAAAAATTATATACCTATTTCTTGTTCTAATCGATAACGAAAAAGTGCCCAATTTCATCAATCTATTTTGTTGTCTCCACATGGATCCATCCATTTGCTGCCATGGCCGCTGTCATCCACAATGAAACATGAATACATTGACTGAATGATTGTGCTTACATTATCCATCGAGCATAGGCTCAATTCAAGCCGCATTTTTTGACACCACCTGCCATGACCATCACTTTTAGTCCCACACAACCCTCACTTATTTTTTTTATTCCACTGGCCATGTGGCCCTTACCTTTTTAATGACCATTAAATATCAACACATATTCATATTTACCCTCAATTTATTATAGTATGCAACGAAAGAACTCAAATGATCGAGGGTAGGCTCAATTTAAACCACATTTTTTTATGACACCCACCATGGCCATCGCCTTTTACTCCCACACCACCATCATTTATTTTTTTATTCCACCGGCCATGCATCCCTCACCTTTCTTCAAACTCATGGGACCATTTAATAGACATTAGTTACTAGCATACATTCATCTTTATTCTCAGTTTTTAGTATATTATGCAAGGGAGGAATTCAAATGAAATGGGGTTATTAATATGTACTCACCACAAAACATATGCTTTATATGGTGGGATATGTATGATTCAATATAAAACACTTTTACATATGATAGTATATATTCCATCATATAGAGTATTACATGCTCTGTTGTCGGATGCATATCGTTTGTTAATAAAATAGACATGTCTCTCTTTTTCAACATTTCTACATGGATTTTGATTTTTTTTTTATTCCATCAGTCACGCTCCCTCATCTTTTTCAAACCTATTCTCTCAACAAATGGAGCTATTTAATAGTCATTATTTACCATCATAGATTCATCTTTACCCTCGATTTAGTAAACATGGGAAGAATCCAAAAGAGATATAAATTATGGGAAACACATGAGCCCAAAAAAGAGATATAAATTGCAACACAAAATAATTGCAAAGAAATAACAATAAAGAATAAAACAAGATAATATAATCACATTCAATGTGACATGAACCTTGCCAAATGCCTCTTAAGGCTACAGAAATATATTTCACCTTGTCAAATTCCTCTTAAGGCTACACAAATGTGATATGAACCTTGCCAAATGCCTCTTAAGGCTACACAAATGTGATATGAACTATCGAAAATGCCTCTTAAGTCCAAATGCCTCAAATTTCCCCTATTGGCACTCCAAACACTTCGCAAATGAAATGATAAATGTCTTGATTCATTCTAGGACAATAATACAATTTCCTAACTATTGTTACTATTTTTGGGTAACCAAGGTGACCTACATATGGTCTTTAATGGAGTTCATCCATAATCAAGTGCCTTAAATATGTTGAATTAGGCACGTGCATCTCGTTGTTGTACATCAACAAGTTATCAATCCTTAGTTGATATCCTTCATACTACCTTTCTCTCGGTTCTTGTTGTAATTGCTCCTTCACTTGATTGAAGAAATCGTCTTCCTGCAAGAGGTTCACAATCCTCTATTGAATATCAGACTCTCCTACACTTGTTGTTGCTAAGTGTATCGTATGATCGCTTCAGCTAAGCATGTCATATACCTTGTTCTCTTTTCCTTTTATGTGTTTGATTTCAAAATCAAACTCACTGATCAACACCATCCACCTGGAATGTATAACATTCAACTTTGGTTGGTACAATAAATATTTCAGACCACAATGGGCAGTCATGAGAATAAATCTCCTCACTAGCAAGTAGTGCATCCAAATATTTAATGTGTGCACAATTGTTGCAAGCTCTAGATCATGGGTAGCATATTTCTTTTCATGTTCATTTAATTTTCATGACTCATAACAAATCAATTGTCCATATTCCATGAGAACTCCTCCTAGTCCTTCTTTCCAAGAATTTGTGCAAACTAAGAAGTCTTTTTTTGGGTCTACAATTTTTAAAAGATGGGCATTAGTCAATAGTTTATTCAGTTGTTGGAAGTTATCTTCACATTCCTGTGTCCACTCAAATTTCTCCCCTTTTCTTTCTAATGAGGTGACAGGGCTACCGATCTTGGAGAATCCATTAATGAACCTTCTGTAATATCCAACAATTCCCATGAAGGATCTCACTTTAGCCACATTTCTAGGGGCAGACCAATCCATGATTGCCTTGATCTTTTCAGGGTCTACTACCACTCCTTCAGTTGAGATTACCTGGCCTAGATATTGTATTTTATTTTTAAATAAATCACACTTGTTGAACTTAGCATACAACCGATGTTCTCTTAACTCTTGTGACACTATTATGAGGTGTTCTTCATGCTCCTCTCGATTCTTGGAATACACCAAGATATCATCCATGAAAAGTAAGAATTTTTTTTCTAAATACTTACTAAGCACATTTTTAATCAAACACATTAATGTAGATGGTTCATTTGTAAGTCCAAATGGCACCTCAAAATTCTCATAGTGCCCATACCTTTTTCTAAAGGTTTTCTTTTGAATTCCCTCATCTTTAATCATGACTTGGTGAAATCTCGACCTCAAATCTATCTTATAGAAAACTGTAACTCCTCTGAGCTAATCAAAGAGATAATTTATTCTAGGAAAAGGGTATTTTTTCTTGATGGTCATCTTGTTCATCTGTATATAATAGATGCATAGCCTCAAGGTACCATCTTTCTTCTTTACAAATAAAGTTTGTGCTCCCCGTGGATCCACACTATGCATGATATAACCCTTGTCCAACATTTTCTTTAACTATATTTTCAGTTCCACCAATTCTAGTCTACTCATTCTGTAAGGTACTCTCGATGCTAGCACTACTCCAGGAACAAGATCGATTAAAAATTCAACATACCTCAACCACTCAAGGTGAAATATAAATAGGATTAGATCCTGGGTCAATTTAAAAAAAGATCAGTTGTTAAGTAATAATACCTTCCAATTCCACCACAAAGGCTTGGTGGTTTTCTTGTTGATTTTCTACCACTGAAAAAATTATCAGTACACTCCCCGCTATTTCCTTGATTGTAGTTTCCTCCTACATGCTATACACTCTCTCATTGTCATGCTTTCATTGGGGACAATCCTTCAATAGATGTGGCTCTCCACATCCAAAACATTGGAAAGGTCCTTTCTTGGGCTCCTCTACTCTTTCCCTTTCCTACTCTGTTGCTTTATTTTTACTTTGGGACATAAAGTTCTATTGATGCACATTCCTTATTGGCTGACTCAAATATGCACCTTTTCTCAAATTCTTGTGTGGAAATGACTTGAATCCCTTTCTATAGAATCCACTCTTGTCCTTCTTCTTCCAATATTTCGAAGACTCATACTTATGCTTAGACTGATCATAACAAAATTTGTCCTTCTGAATGTTGTCCTCCAACATATTGGGTTTATCAATCTCAATCCTATCTTGATAGGAATGTGGTAATCCACCAAGGAAATGCTACACTCTTTCCTTCTCATATTTATGGTAGGGAACATACCTCAACAACTCCATCAATATTTTTGCATACTCATCCAAAGTAATTTTTCCCAACTTAAGTTCATGAAATTCCTTTATTTTTTCATCATAATAATTTTCATATAGATAAGCCTTACATAAGTATTTCTAAAAAAAATTCCATGTAATTTTTCTTTCCCTTAGTCCCTTAATTTCCTTCAGGTATTCCCACCAATTGGAAGTTCCTCCATTCAAGTTAAACAAAACGATTCTTTCCTTGGTGTTATTAGAATAATTGTGCATTTGAAAGTACTTTTTCATCCCAAATAGAGATGATTCAACATCTTCTCCTTTCATTATCCCTCCATCAAAGGTAGGCGGTTTAGCCTTCTTAAATTCTTTAGTTAAAGAACATAGAGAATTATTTCTCTTTCTCTTATTAGGAATTCTAGATTTTGTGCTCGTACTGGATTATTATGTCGAAGTATCCTTCCAACTAGATGACATTGTGGAGATAACTCCACTTGATTAACCCTTCTTGGCACTCTAATGCTTCTTTCTATAAGAACCCCTTCCCACATCACTGTGAGTCAGTTCATTCTTTAGAGTATTCGAAGGGATTTTTATCCTCTTTGAATCTTATAAATCTGCATTGATAGGGCCTTGTTGCAGATGTTTCTAAATTTTAGATAGGATCTGTAATAGCACTACATTCAACTCTTCCTTCTCTACATTATCCCTCATAAGTCTCTCACTGTCTACCTTTAGACTTCTCATAGTGGCCATCAAATCTAGAGGGATTTCGTTGTCCCTCCTACCATCATACGCTTCATCTCTAACATGTGAGGTGTATTCCATATTATGCTGCAACATTTACCTCTATGATTCTTCAATTTGTCCTAGGTGTGGAAACACCAATTATCATCATAATGTTTGTCAACATTTAAAAAAAACATGCATTCTAGATAACATAAAATCCTTCTTAAATAATCTTAAATGGTCTTGGTTACCCACTCAATCCTAGTGTTTTAACTCTACTCTGGTACCACTCTGTAACACACCTGACCCTCTAAGTATATTTTAAGTGACAGGGCATTAAAATTTCAGTTTTCCTAAATCATATCGAAACCTCTTCTCAAGGGTACCATCAAAGTTTTTGTATGAAGAACTTTCCAACGACTGTAACAATGCTAAAAAATAAACTCTGGTTGAAAATTTGTGGTCTCTTAAAGTTTCTTGACCCTTATTAGCCAACAACTAGCTCAATTCCATGTGGCATCGCCGTGGAGACTTCTAAATCCTCAGTCGTTCCAACTAACATGGAGACAACATGGAAACGATGTGGAACTCACCTGTCTTACCACTTTGGAACTTCAATCCACATAATCCTACAGTCGTCATCATTTTCCCTTCACCTGATCTTCCCATTAACTATATCTGATAGACATGGTATCAAAGAATATTCCCTTTGATACCATCCATTTGACCTTCTTCTAGTTTTCCCAACTTGTTGTTGGAAACATGCCAACAAATTTCCCAAGTGGTCACATGCACATGCATGAAACTACATTAGGAATGTGCATGCATGCACTCTTTTGTGAATAAATTGTGTAACTAGTGGATCTAATTATAATCAATTAGTCTAGCTCTTTGAGAGATGTTATATATACGAGCATACCCATAGAGGTGTAGTGCAATGTGTAGTAGAGTGTGTGAGAAAGACACAATATTGTGGATTAAAGTGTGTTTGTGAGGAGAGGATGGTTGTATGTATGTGTTCGCTATTGTAATTCTCCCTTGAATAATAAGAATACCGACTATCATTGCCCATAGTTTTTTTTCGCATTGGGTTTCCTCATAAATAAGCTTGTCAATTGTGTGATTGTTTTTGTGTTGCGTTTGGTTTGATGTTATTAGTTTTATTCTCTGTTTTTCTTCCACTTCCCAACAAGTGGTATCAGAGTTGGTTAGTCGACCACAAAATTGAAGGATCCAGAGAGAAAGTCGCTCGTTTTTAGGGTCGCTTCCATATAGAGGACCTTCAATTGTTGAATCAAAGTGAGGTAGACCATAAGGAAAAGGAGAGTCTTTTGCAAGGAGGAGCATTGATCTTGGTGTGAAAATAATGATAAATAAAGAGGCATGATAAGGGTGGAAAGTTTCTTGTATTGAATGAGAAAATAACATTAAACAAAGAGGCACAATAACTGTGGAAAGTTTCTTTTGTCGAATACGAGTTTTATTGAAGGAGGTTTTTTATCGTATGTTATACAAATGAGCTACGAAGGTGGAGATGTAGTATATATTAGATCACTTTTGTAATTAAAAGGTGGAATTTTGATATGCACAGAACTCGAGAGGTATGAGTTTGGACTTTTGCTTTATTATGGCCAAAATACAATTTACAGAGGAACTAAATTATATGTTGAGCCTAAAGGATCTCTTTTATGCATAAGGGGGTGGATACCTTATAAAATTATTAGAGGAGGATCTTTTAAAGGTTAATGGTGTTTTAAGATATAT
>SNQJ01S0002820.1:89073-134005 GCA_010110895.2 Picea sitchensis
TTGAGTTGAACCTTGAATTTTAATTTTGAGATTGGTTCCTTCACATATTGTAATAAAGAGGTTGGATTTATAAGCTATAGTTTGGGCATTTTTTTGTGCTAATGGAAAAAGTGCAGAGTTCTAAGTTTGAGGTGATAAATTCAACAACAAGAATTTAACTGTGAGCTATGGAAGCTCAAGATGTAGGATTTTCTCGAACAACAAGGAAACAACAAGAGAGATGATGTTTGAGTCAGTGTGAAAGAAAAAATATTGTATCTGCTTTGCAGTTGATTACATGTAAATGGGCATATGTTTGTAAGACCTAGACAAGCATGTGTACCCCTGGTTTATCAGGTCACCTATGAAAAGTCTAAACAAATATTTAGGTAGATTGAATATGTGGGCAGGCATGTATGTTGGGCTAATCTTGACTCAGTGAAATAGTTAATGAGTTAAATATGTTTTTCTTAGGTCAACACACATGGTTTTTTTGGGTCCATGTTTTTGTGTAGCCTGTGGTATTGTGTCCATGGATTGCATGTAATGAAGCCTGTAAAAGGCTTGGTGAAATCTATTGTAAATAGGATGGAGGTAAGAAGTGAAGGCTTACTTGGTAGTTTTTGGTCAAGGGAATGTTCATGTTAAGATAGAGAACTAAGACTCTAGTGTGAAGTCCTTGGAGGTGAGCAATAAAGGTTCACTTGCGTTGGTTTGTCCGGATTTGGTCAAAGTTGTTCGAATGAAAAGTTCAAGGTGGTGTAGTCTGTCCATGTTAGAAAGGTGGGTATGTAGAAAGGATGATGTGTTGGCAGGTCAATCAAGTGTTTGAGAATATATTATGAAGGTAGGTTCATATCCATGGAACTTGGAAAGTATTGCAAGGAAGTTGGGATCAAATAGGCATGTTCAGTAATGCCAAGTTGTAGCAATAGTTGTGGACAAAAGTAATTGATATATATAGTAACTTGGTGACCATCAATTGCAAAAGACAAGAATATTCAAAAATATGTATGAACAGGTCATCTGGTAATTACTCAAATGTGAAATTATTCAATTGTGATTCTTATGTTTTTTATCAACACTCTAAGTAGGACCCATATCAAATAGGTAGATATTTGATATAGTGATGATGTTAAGGGTTGTAGACTGTGGGATCATACTACCCACAGAATAATCATGGAAAAATATGCAGTGTTTGATGAATCTCCTTTTATAAAATCAAACATAGTAAAAGATGAAAGGTTCAAATCATGGTTGCTAGCATAATGGTATTTGGAAGGTATTCATTTCTGTGAAAGTTTCTCACCAGTTGTTAAATGCTTGTTTCTATTCATGTTGTGTTAGCATTGGTTGTGATAGTATAGGTAGATTTTAAAACTGTAACACCCAATCGATTTACCATCGATGCAGTCTAAGATCATATGATAAGTGGTGACAAACTTCTTCTATGCCACCGCTCGACAAAGGATTAAACACTGATGCTAGAGACATAATCAGTTGAACACATGAAATCCCATATATTGTAGAGGAAAACATGAAATCAAGTAGTGTAAATTTACAAATTATATACCTCTTTCTTGTTGTACTTGTTAACAACAAAACACCCAATTTCGTCAATATCATTTTGTGTCTCTTTTGTTGTCTCTACTGGGGTCCATCCAACTACTTCCATGGCTACTTCTGTCCATAATGCAACACGAATACACTATCTAAATGGTTTCACTTACATTTTCCATCAAAGTAGGATCAATTTAAACCGCATTTTTCGACATAACTTGCCATGACCATTGCTTTTATTCCCATGCTTCCCTCACTTATTTTTTTTATTCCACTGGCCACGTGTCCCTTACCTTTTTAATGGCCATTAAATATTAGCACATATTCATATTTACCCTCAATTTATTATAGTATGCAACAGAGGAACTCAAATGATCTATGGTAGGCTCAATTTATACCGCATTTTTTGACGACACCTTCCATGACCATCTTCTTTTACTCCCATGCTGCCATCATTTCATTTTTTATTCCACTGTACATGCGCCCCTCACCTTTTCTTTGAAATTACGGGACCATTTAATGGAACTTACTTACTAGTATACATTCATCTTTATTCTCATTTTTTAGTATATTATGAAAGGGAGGAATTCAGATGAAATGGGGTTATTAATATGTACTCAGCACACAACATATGATTTAGATGGTGGGATATATACGATTCAATCTAAAACACTTTTATATAGGATAGTATATATCCCAACATATAGAGTATTACATTCTCTATTGTCGGATGCATATTGCTTGTTAATAAAATAAACATGTCGCTCTTTTTCGATAGTTCTACATGGATTTTGACTTTTTTTATTCCATTAGTCACACTGCCTCATCTTTTTCAAACCCATTCTCATGAAAAATGGATCCATTTAATAACCATTATTTACCAACACAGATTCATCTTTACCCTCGATTTAGTATACATGGGAAGAATCCAAAAGAGATATAAATTGTTGGAAACACATGGGCCCACAAAAGAGATATAAATTGCAACACAAAATAATTGCGAAGAAATAACGAGACAGGATAAAACAAGATAATATAATCACATTCAATGTGACATGAACGTTTCCAAATTCCTCTTAAGGCTACAAAAATATATTTCACCTTGCCAAATGCCTCTTAAGGCTACAAAAATATATTTCACCCTGCCAAATGCATCTTAAGGCTACACAAATGTGATATGAACCTTGCCAAATGTCGCAAATTTCCCCTATTGGCACTCCAAATAGTTCACAATGTAATGAGAAATGTATTGCTTCATTCCAAGCCAATAATACAATTGCCTAAGTGCTGTTACTATTTTTTGGTAACCAAAGTGGCCTACATATAGTATTTTATGGAATTCATCCATAATCAAGTGCCTTAAATATGTTGAATTAGACACATTCATCTTGTTGTTGTACAACAACAGGTTATCACTCCTTAGCTAATATCCTTCATACTACGTTTCTCTAGATTCTTGTTGTAATCGGTCCTTCACTTGATTGAAGAAATCATCTTCCTGCAAGAGGGTCTCGATCCTCTATTGAATAACAAACTCTCCTACACTTGTTCTTTCTAAGTGTATCGTCTGAACGCTTCAACTAAGCATGTCAACTACCTTGTTTTCTTTTCATTTTTGTTGTTTGATTTCGAAATAAAACTCACTGATCAACACCATCCACCTGGCATTTATAACATTCAACTTTGGTTGGTAAAATAAATATTTCATAGCACAAAGGGCAGTCATGAGAATAAATCTCCTCCCGAGAAAGTAGTGCCTCCACATATTTAACATGTGCACAATTGTTGCAAGCTCTAGATCATGGGTAACATATTTCTTCTCATGTTCATTTAATTTTTGTGACTTGTAACAAATCAATTGCCCATATTGCATGAGAAATCCTCCTAGTCTTTGTTTTCAAGAATCTGTGCAAACTAAAAAGTCTTTTTTTGGGTCTACAATTTTTAAAACAGGGGCATTAGTCAATAGTTGATTTAGTTGTTGGAAGTTATCTTCACATTCCTATGTCCATTCAAATTTCGTCTCTTTTCTTTGTAATGAGGTTATAGGGATATCGATCTTGGAGAATCCCTTAATTAAACTTCTGTAATATCCAACCAATTCCATGAAATATCTCACTCCGGTCACATTTCTAGGGGTAGGCCAATCAATGATTTCCTTCATCTTTTCAGTGTCTACTACCACTCCTTCAATTGAGATTACATGGCCTAGATATTGGATTTCCTTTTTAAAGAAATCACACTTGTTTAACTTAGCGTACAACTGATGTTCTCTTAACTCTTGTGACACTATTATGAGGTGTTGTTCATGCTCCTCTAGATTCCTGGAATACACCAAGATATCATCCTTGAAAAGTAAGAAAAACCTGTCTAAATACTTATTGAGCACATTGTTAATCAAACGCATGAATGCAGATGGTGCATTTGTAAGTCCAAATGGCACCACAACAATATTATAGTGCCCATACCTTGTTCTAAAGGTTGACTTGTGAATGTCCTCATCTTTAATCATGGCTTGGTGATATCTCGACCTAAAATATATCTTATAGAAAATTGTATCTCCTCTGCGCTAATCAAAGAAATAAACTATCCTAGGAAAAGGGTATTTTTTCTTGATGGTCATCTTGTTCAACTGTCTATAATTGATGCATAGCCTCAGGGTACCATATTTCTTCTTTACAAACAAAACTGGTGCTCTCCATGGATCCACACTAGGCTTGATATAACCCTTGTCCAACATTTCCTTGAGCTATATTTTCAGTTCCACTACTTCTGGTGTACTCATTTTGTAAGGAACTCTCGATGATAACACTGCTCCAGGAATGATATTTATTGAAGAGTAAAGATCTCTTTTCGGAGGTAATAAAGGAACTTCCTCAAGAAACAAATCTCTAAAATCCCTTAGTATTGAGTGATCTTCAACTTTTAGCTCCTTGCCTTCTGTCGTGTTTAATACTTGTATAGCATACAAGGAACACCCTTTCCTACTAAACTTCATAAGTTGCAACATTGATACTTGTCTCACTGAAACTGACCTCAGAATTCCTTGAAATTTTTTGGTGTTTCCTTTCTCATCTTCACATTCTAGGATTTTATCATAAACCTTTAATTTTTCCTTATGGGAATCTAACCAATCGATGCACAACAATACTTCATATAAACCAAGGGGTAAAATATTCAAAACTTCTTGGGTCTAAAATCCATCCATTCTAACTGGAAAATCCTCAAATAACTCAACCACTTTCCTCTTTGTTCCCATGGCTAACTGAACTAACCACACCTCGACATGCTTCTTTCTCTGTAGTGAACATGACTCAACCACTCGAGGTGAAATATAACTAAGATTATATACTAGGTCAATTAAAATAAAGATAGGTTGTTCAGTATTAAAATTTGGGATAGAAAGTTCTACCGATGCACATTCCTTCTTGGCTGACTCAACTGTGCACCTTTTCCCAAATTTTTGCACTGAAATGACTTGAATCCATTTCTCTAGAATCCACTCTTGTCCTTCTTCCAATATTTCGAAGACTCATACTTATGCTTATACTGATCATAACAACATTTGTCCTTCTGAATGATGTCCTCCAACATCTTGGGTTTATCAAACTCAATCCTGTATTGATAGGACTATGGTAATCCACTAAGGAAATACTACACTCTTTCCTTCCAATCTTTAAGGTAGGGAACATACCTCAACAATTCCATGAATATTTTTGCATACTCATCCAAAGTAAGTTGTCCCATCTTAAGTTCATGAAATTTCTTTATTTTTCATTATAGTACTTTTCATATACATAAGCCTTACATAAGTATTTCTAAACTTGTTTCCATGTAATTTTTCTTTCCTTTAGTCCCTTAATTTCCTTGAGGTCTTCCCACCAAATGGAAGTTCCTCCATTAAGTTAAACACAATGATTCTTTCCTTGGTGTTATTAGAATAATTGTGCACTTGAAAGTACTTTTTCAACCCAAATAGCCATGCTTTAGCCTCTTCTCCTTTCGTTATCCCTCCATCAAAGGTAGGTAGTTTAACCATCTTAAATTTTTCAGTCATAGAACTTCGAGAATTATTTCTCTTTCTCTTCTTAGGAATTCTAGACTTTTTGCCACTACTGGATTGTTATGCCGAAGTATCCTTTCAGCTAGATGACATTGTGGAGATAAGTCCACTCAAGTCTCCCTAATTGGCACTCCGATGCTTCTTTCTGGAAGAACTCCTTCTCGCATCACAGTGAGCCAGTCCATGCTTTAGAGTGTCAGAGGGGGTTTTCATCCTCCTTGACTACTGTAACTCTGCGTTGCTAGGGACTTGTTGTAGATGTTTCTGAATTTAAGATAGGATATGCAGTAGCACTGCATTAAGATCTTTCTTCTCTACATGAGCCCTCATAAGTCACTCATTGTTTTCCTTCAAAATTCTCATAGTGGCCATAAAATATGTAGGGTTTTCTCTATCCCTCCTACCATCATATGCTTTGTCTCTAAGATGTGAGGTGTCTTTCATATTATGATGTACCATTTACCTCTATGATTCTCCAATTTGTCCCAGGTGTCGAAACAAAATTTATCGTCGGCATGTTTGTCATTTAAATGTGTTGAACTTGGAAAAAATAGATCTAGCTAAACAATAATACACACATTTGCAGAGAGAATTGGAAAATTAAGAAGAAGGAGAGAAAGAATGGAAAGAATTCTCATTAACCGTATTCCACACTCAAAGAGTGAATAATTTACAATATATATAGAATAAATGAGTAACTAATGATCCATAGTGGTGGTCTAGATTGATATAGACACACACCAACAGTTACAAGAGTAAAATTCCACATAGTCTAGTCTCTCAAGCAGCTACGAGAATGAACTGCCACCTAGTTGAGTTAACTAGTCAACTAGTCTTCAGTTAACTGACTCAACAAAGAGTAGTGAGTTGGTGATGATCCCAGTGTTGCATGCTGACAAAACCAATGCAACATCTAAACTCAACTCAACTAGTGAAACTGAAGTGTTAACTGAAAGAGAATATTCTTTAGGTGGAATATTCTCCCCCAAAATATAAGAGATTGGATAATGACTAATTATGACTAATAAACAAGGAATAACCTTAGGAAAAATAAATTCTAGGTGTGTGTGAAGTAACTCCAACACACCCTCTGAACATCACTATGGTGAAAATAAAGAGTGGGTCCTGACTACGAGGCCATGTTAGGTAACCAAATAGAAAATATACATTGAACTAAATGAGGAAAGAGGGAAAACATCTTGGGAACAAAACCCCCCCTCAAATTACAATGCATAAAATAAAAAATGATAAGGAAGAAAAGGTAGTTGCTAAGCAACCATGTCCTTCACTCCAAGAAGACCTCGCAACTGTGTAAGTTTGTGCTCTTTGAAGATTTTGTTGAAGATGTAGATGTCTACACATATCTGATGAAGTATATGCATCATTGATATTTCCACACATATCCACTTTATCTTCTTGTAATGAATAATATCCAAATAAATTTTGGATGAAATTTTGAAAACCGTGCGGCCGTTTCCAGAACAATGCTGAAATTTTGTTGATTTTAAAACGATCATAACTTCACTTTCAAGAATCCGTTTTGGATGATTTGTTTTTTTTAATTGGATATTTTCCCAAGAGGAATTCAAATATCCAATTTGTTTCTGCAAATTTGGCTCATAAAATATCATAATGGAGTCTGATGTGCGTGGCTCTCTTTTTGTCTCCTGTGATGCATGCATAATGTATGAAAAAGTGTCTACATGTGACTCCTGAGATGCATGCCATATATATTCCACATGAATTTCAGAAAATAAATCTGAAATGGAGTAGACATCATCTTCAATTAATGGAGTACAAATTTTTGTAGATACTTGTGTAGAAGGCTCTTCAAAATGAGATGATTTATCTTCGAGTGGTTTTTCTAGATTCTCTATCTTGTCAACATTTTGCATGCATTCTTCCTTATTCCCAAATAAAACCTCCAACCTTCTCCATAAATCATTTGGAGTAAATTCTTGTGAGTCATCATATACCTGATGGAGAATTTCGGGAGAAATAAAATAGAGGATACATCCTATGGCCATATCTTGTCTATTGAGAAAGTCATTTTTCTCATCAACAAAATCAGGCTCCACTTCCATTGCCATAGTTATTTGTTACAAGCCTCTGCATCTGAGCATAAGAAGAATTTTTGGCTTCCATTCAAAATAGTTATGAGGCGTGAGAAGTATTTTTGGTGAATAATCCATCTTTTTGTTGTCTTCAATCTTTTGTACCTGCATTTTTTTTGGGTGTAGATTTTTCTTAGTAGTCCATCAACTCTGATACCATGTAAATGTGTTGAACCTGCACATAATAGATCTAGATAAACAATAATACTCACATTTGTAGAGAGAATTGGAAAAAAAAGAATAAGGAGAGAAAGAATGGAAAGAATTCTCATTAACCGTATTCCACACTCAAAGAGTGAATAATTTACAATATGTATAGAATAAATGAGTAAATAATGAGCCATAGTGGTGGTCTAGATTGATCTGAACACACACCAACAATTACAAGAGTAAAATTCCACATAGTCTAGTCTCTTAGGTAGTTACGAGAGTGAACTGCCACCTAGCTGAGTTAACTAGTCAATTAGTCTTTAGTTAACTGACTGAACAAAGAGTAGTGAGTTGGTGATGATCCCAATGTTGCATGGTGACAAAACCAATGCAACATCTAAACTCAAATCAGCTAGTCAAACTGAAGTGTCAATTGAAAGAGAATATTCTCCAGGTGGAATATTATCCCCTAAAATATAAGAGACTGGNCTTAGGAAAAATAAATCGTAGGTGTGTGTGAAGTAACTCCAACATGTCAACATTTAAAAAAAAATGCATTCTAGATAACATAAAGTTCTTCTTAAATAATGTTAAGTGGTCTTGTTGACCCACTCAATCCTAGATTTTGAAATCTACTCTGATACCATTCTGTAACACACCCAACCCCCTCGGTACGTTTTAAGAGATGGGGCATTAAAAAATTTCTTTTCCTAAATCATATCAAAACCTCTTCTCAAGGGTACCATCGATTTTTTCGTATCAAGAGATTTCCAACGATTGTAACCATGCTAAAAAATAATCTCTGGTTGAAAAGTTGTGGTCTCTTAAATTTTCTTAGCCCTTATTGGCCAACATCCAGCTCTGGTTGAAAATTTCTGGTCTCTTAAAGTTTCTCGACCCTTATTGGCCAACATCCAACTGACATGGAGACAACATGGCATTGATGTGGCACTCACCTATCTTACCACTGCAGAACTTCATTCCACGTAAGCCTCTAGTCATCATTGTTCGGGCCTTCACCTGATGTTCCCATTAACTATATCCAATAGACATGGTATCAAAGAATATTCCCTTTGATACCATCCATTTGACCTTCTTCTAGGTTTCCCAAGTTGTTTTTGGAAACATCCCAACAAATTTCCCATGCGATCACATGCACATGCATGCAACTATATTAGGAATGTGCATGCATGCACTCTTTTGTGAAGAAATTGTGTAACTAGTGGATCTAATTATAATCAATTAGTCTAGTTGTTTGAGAAATGCTAGATATACGAGCATACCCATAGAGGTGCAGTGCAATGTGTAGTAGAGTGTGTGAAAATTGCAAAAAATTGTTGAGTACAATGTGTCTCTGAGGAGAGGATGGTTGTATGTCTATGTTGGCTATTGTAATTCTCCCTTGAATACTAAGAATACTGACTATCATTTCCCATGGGTTCTTCCTGCATTGGGTTTCCACATAAATCATTATGTCAATTGTGTGATTGTTGGTGTGTTCTGTTTGGTTTGATGTTCTTAGTTTTATTCTTTGTTTTGCTTCCATTTCCCAAAAATTGCTATCAAAGTTGGTTAGAAAAGCACATAATTGAAGGATTGATGGCCCTTGGTTATGGAAGCAAGTGAATATTAAGGGAGAAAAGGCTAAATTTTAATTGCGCAGAAGACACACTGACCGATACTGGGTCGAAGTGAGAAAAAGATCAGAAAAATGGAGAGAAGTAAGAGAAAGCAAGTTGTTGGATGAGGATATCAAGGATGATAGATCAACAAGGAAGAGGGATCATGGACAACTCGACAAGTGAAATAATATGTCGACAAATTCTTTAAAGCACCGTGCGTGAAGAAAGGAAAGACAGGCTCACAAAGCCCTGAAAATGCGGGTCAAGTTGACCTAGGGTTTTGACACCTAGGTTTCGGCCTAAGGGTGTCTGAGAGATATTGTAATGTATAAATATAGATAGAGAGGATTAATAAAGGGTTCATTGTTGGTGGAGAGTTCATAGTTATTATTGAGTGATCGTTGTTGTGTGAGAGAGAAGTGTTGAGTGCGAGAGCCTTCTGGTATTGTAAGATCATCAACTAGGTGCACAGGGAGGGGAGAGAAAGATAGAGAATAAGAGAAGATATTATAGCTAAGACCATAGATAAGAACTGTATGATTTCATATTAATATATCATAAAGTACAGTTTTGTGGACGTAGCCCTAGGGAGAGGGTGAACCATGTATATCTTGTGTTATGTGCGATTCATGTTGTATTCTCTGTCATTTGATATGTTATTATTGTGATATTGTGTTAGATCTGAAATATAACTTGCATAGTAGGTTTAAGGAAGATAAAGAATAACTAGGTGGTTGTGTGTTGTTGTTGTGAATCCACTTTGCATTCCTTCTAGTTGTAGACACTTGTATCCTACAATCCCCTATAGCTACTTCGGGTGAGACCGTATCTACTTCGCAGGTGTTGCTGAAAGGGTTAGTAGTTAGGGCTTGTTGGTGTGTTGTTAGAGATGAACTTTGGGTCTGCCCCTGTGCCAACAAGTGGTTCCGTTGTTGGGAAATTAATCTTCTTGAGGTAATTTCATGGTGGTTTCCATCGAAGACAGAGATTTAGAAGTGGATAGAATATCAAGAAAAGGACTTCGCTGAAGCCCAGAACAAGAACCCTACTATTAGTACAGAGGATTGGTTGGGAAGATATATCTTTACTAATCTACACAAGATTTTCTTTGGAGGAATCCATCAGGAGCTATATGAGTGGCTAGCTAGGTTAGCAGATACCCAGTTCGAAGTCAGACTCAAACCACCTATGGTTTAGATGTCGATGTTGATCAAGAAGGTCAAGAGAGTTGATAACGCCATGTCAAGAGAAGTAGATCACTGGTTTGATAGTACCATTGGAGGGTATATCACTGAGTTTGTTGTTGATAGAGTGGAATCGTATAGCCAACCAGAGAGATATTTCTTTAAGGGACCCAGAGGAAGAGTTTTACATTTTCTGAAGTTGAAGATCAAGATGCTATTGAATTAGAAGAACATATTGAATATACAGTAATTAGTCAGATTGAAAGAGCTAATGTTAAAAAATTCAAACAACGACAACAACATAGAGGCTAGACATACGTGTAGTCAGAAAGTATTCAGAGAAGCTTACCTTGTGAATCTGTTTAAGAAAAAATATGGAGACAAAGGGTTTTACAGTGGAGAAGAGGAAGATATGACAGACAAAGAGTATTCAGAATCTTCTAGGACAGAGGAACTTTGTCGAGAAGATCCAGAAACTTCAAGAACTATGTTGATTGTTGAAGTAAGTACTGTTAGTCCTCCAATTTTTTCAGCAGCGTTAAGTAACCAGAGTAACCTAAGTCATTAGAACGCTAAGAGAATTGTCACTGGCAGCCCACCACATACTTAGTTAGGAAACCTAGGAATATCTATGGCAGATGAAATGAGGTTACCCAACTTTAGAGGAGATGGATCTAAAGATCCTGATCAACATTGGTTTCTATGTGAGCTGTGTGGAGTATTAAGAATATTATCGACAAAGCTATCAAACAAGCTCAGTTCAGTACTAACCTAAGGGATCGTGCACTGAGATGGTACATGAAATTTGTCCAATGAGATGCACCTAAATAACTGAATGCCATTAATACTGTGCTAATTTTTGAATTCAAGAAACCTAAGTCAGAGTTGGAGTGAATTACAAAACTAAAAGAAATCAAACAGAGAACAGTTGAACCTATCTGGGAGTTTGATTAGAGATTTAAGACCTTAATAGGCCATTTGAGTTTTCAGATCCCAATGAGCAGAACAAGGAATGGTTCATTCCTGCCCTCTTACCACACATTAGAGTTCCTTTGATGCAACATAATATTGCTTCGCAGGCTGAGGCACTGGAGATTGCTATGAAGTTAGAATCATCCCCTATGGGAGAATCCATCTCAGGTATGAGTCAAATCTTGAGTCAGCTAACTAGTTTGTTTATGTAGGTCGAAGATATGAAGAAAAAAAAGGGAAAAGACAAAAGAGAAGACATCTAGTGTATCAGGTGAAAATCAGATGGACATGACAAGGAGCACTGTCCCCTATTTCCTGAATACTTGGCCTCTAGAGATCTGATCCCTTTTAAGCAAGTTACCGTACCCTGGTGTGAGGTATGTAGAAATAGACATCTTCCTAGTGAATTTTACTATCTGCAAAAATATGTCCAGACACCCAAAAATCTGTATTGCACGTTTTGAAAGTCGATAGGACATGATGATAGGGATTGTAGGGATTACGATCTCATGCATGAAAGGTCGAGGGATATATACAAAAATTCAAGGTGAATTACAACAAGACGGAAGCACTGCATAGCATAATTCCCCTGGGAGAGGAAACTTCAACCCTCGTGGTGGACTCCGAGGAAGAGGAAGAGGAGGAGGTATGGTTTGAGGTCAAGGACAAATCATTTGTTATAACTGTGCACAAACAGGACACTTGGGAAGGGACTGTCATAACCCTTGTACCACTTACAGCTACTGAAACTCATTCGAGCATGTTATCGAAGAATGTCCAACATTGTTAGCTAAGCTTAAGGAGAAATGAGGAGGAAACCAGTAAATACAACTAATCAAAGAAGAACCTCACGGAGGAGATCCCAAATTCGTTGTTATCACACGAGGAGGCGCTATTAATGGAGAAGATAGAGTGATCCAAGGAAAGACTATAGAAGAATCAAGAGTCAGGAAAGTTGCAGAGAAGACACAAGAGTTTGACACAAGGAAAGAGAAGAAGATATTTCAGGAAGAAACAAAGGAATTTGGAAGAGATCAGGCTTCTTCATCAAAGATTCGACCAAAAGTAAGATAATGTGGAATGCCTCTAGAATTTGATTAGTCTACTTCTCCCGGAGATGGAAAAGAGGTGAGTAACTTGTCAGTTTCTTGTATATGTTTATTAAGTTGATTAAAGATGAAAAATCCATACAAGAACTACAAAATTTGGTCAGACATTATGAGATAGGAAGGGTAGATCCTTTGTTGAATAAATAAGTACATCAAATATCCAAGAAGAGAAGAACAAATAAATAACTACACCTTAATGCTCAGATTGGAAAGTACGATATAGACTATGTGGTCCTTAACTTAGAGTCAAAGGTCAATGTCATGACAAAGAAAACCTCGACACTGATGGGAAAACCTAAGTTGATATATTCCCCTATCAGGATTAGGATGGCTAATCAGAAATTTGTAAGCCCCTTTGGAAGACTGCAACATGTTCCTGTGTACATCAATGGATTGAGGACAATTGTAGACTTCGAGGTGATTGAGATAGTTGATGATAGTTTTCCTTACCCTGCGTTGTTAGGAATCGATTGGGCTTTCAATAATTCCACTGTGGTTGATTTAAAGTAAATAACAATGAAATTTGAGGGAGATGGTCTTAGGTTCATTTCACCCTTGGATCCTGATGAAGGTTAGGGATACATAGAACCCATCAGAGAAGAGGACCGTGCATATGAACTAGAAAACATATACAAATTAACAGCCAGACAACATGACTACATTAATCCTACAATAGATGAGAATTTGAGCTGGCGAAGTCACAATTCATGCTCATCAAATTCAGAAGAAGCATTGGAGAATTGGAAGAATTTTTTTTATGAAGTATCTACAAGGAGATTCCCTAGATTAACCTGAGAAGTTCACTGGATCTGCACGACAGTAAGTAATTTTCCCACCTTTGATGGTCTGAATCATTTAGAAGCATTCTTGTTGGACTTTGAAGAAATTGTACCAAGACCACAAAGATTGTTGGCAATGGATGAGGCCCTGAAATCAAATCCAATGAGATGGTGGGGGACACAGAAAAACAATATTATAGACTGGGTAAAATGTTGCACTTTGATGACCACGCGATTTTCAGAGAAAGTAGAAGGATATGATGTTAGATACACAGGTCAAAGTTGTCCAAAGAACTATGTGCTAAGTTGCGAGGAAGCCTGGAGTAGCATCCCTCAAGAACAATGGGTACACAAATTCATTAACACACTGGACATAACTCCCATCAACTAGTATCTTCAAGCAGAACTCCGCCTCATCACTCCATATTAGGAAGGTATGACCCAGAACTTTGTAACTACCTTTTTGTTTGAAATCCAATATCCTACAGTAGTTCAAGCATTACAAGTTGTAAGAAAGAAAGTGTTTGAGGAGGCACTTAGCCTCCCTTTGGAGAAAGAAGAGGATGAATGGACTGCACATCTTCAGAAGTTGCAAGGTTGTTACAATATCAATGTTGTTGAAGATGATGATCCTAGTAATGTGAACATCGCAGAGAAAAAAGGCCAAAGAGATGTAGAAGGACCAGGAGTCGAACTACCTTTTGTTGGACAACCAATTAAAATAAAATAAAATCAACATTGGAACAGAACAGACACCAAAACTTGCTAATGTTGGAGATTATTGGGATGCTTCCACCATTGACAAGATCACATAATTACTACATGAGTATCAAGACTTGTTTCCAACCAATTTCACTAATATGAAGGGCATTAAAGGGCCCATGGGAGAAATTAGGATCCCTTTGAAACTAGATGCAAGGTGATGCAGGAGCATCACAGCAGCAAGTGAGCGCGAAGGCGGAAGACAGCTAGAATGAATGCATCACATTTTTGGCACATGTTGAAAATGTTTGAAATGTTTTTGAAAGTTTGGATGCATAGACATTAATGAAATATTTAAGAAGGCATACTTCCATATTGTAAACAGATCTTGAGAGATCCGCTCTCATATGTAGGATGTAGAGGCATTTATGCTCAGTTAATAAAAGTAGGTAGATTTAAAAATTCTAGATTAGACAGTTTTAGGAGATGGAGGGAAAATGACTATAGACACCCTCATTATTTCTATCATTGTATCAATCAGGGATTGTATGACTAAGCAAATTAGCATAGAGAAGAAGCATAGAGTGTAGAGAAGAACCCATGTATAGAAGTTCTGAAATTAATATATGAAATTAATATATGAAGCGTTATAATGCTTTCTATGTATACATGCTGAATGCTATGCTTATGGTTGTTTTACTCTTTCTATTATGCACTTGTTGTTATGCTATGTATGTATGATTTCATGTTAAGTGTTTGAAGTCTGAGAGAGTAAGAGAATGAGTTTCAATTGTTTCTCTTCTTGAGTAAGAGTTCCTACAAGGAGTGCAGTGAAACATCCGCAAGGAGTGCGTTGACAAGGTTCAGAGTTTATCTCTGAAAGATCAAGAGGGATAACGTTGTTCTCATTTCAATTGTAGTGCAAGACAAGAACAAAAGCCATGCAAGGTGTGCGCAGGCTGGTCGAGACCTTAGAACTTATTAACTAAGTTTGAGAAATCGAAGGACTGTTGTTGTAGAGAAAGTGCACAGAATCGGGAATTCAAATAATCATAAGTATTTGAAGGATTTCCGCAAGGAGTGCATTCATGAGTCTTATTGAAGACCTAGAGTTTGTGAAGAAATATTAGAAGGGTTAGGGCCTTGGAATCATTCAAGAGAAAGAAGGAAGTGCAAGTAGTTGTGCATAGGTTAAATCCCAGAGGAGCATCGTAGGTTTGATTTGAGCGGAGGTTCTTTGAGGAGGATATTGAATGGTCGGAATTCTCCGAGGAGAACTCACAAAATAGCGAGGATCGTAGGATCTAGGGAAGTTGCTGGGGAGTTAAGCGTCGGAAAAATCCACCTTCGACAGGTAGAGTCAATGTGGATTGTTGATTGGGATCTGTTCAGGCTGTCAAATCATTTCGGGAATTCGTAGTTTGGGATTCCGGAGTGCAAGAAAAAACCTTGGTTGATCAAGTTCCTGAAATGAAAAAAGAGTTTTTGTGTGAAGGCAAAGAGTGACAAGTTCAGGTTTTTGGAACTTTGAAGTTCAAGGTTTTGGAAGTCTTGAGGACGAGTGATCGGGACTCAGCAGGGAGGAAAGTCTGAAATCAGAAGTTGCGGCAGGATATTTGTCGGCATTTCAGGAATCAGATTTTCGACATTCCCATTGACAAGGGGAAGAACACTCCACATCAGAAGTACCGAAATCATGAAAATGCGAAGAAGTGTAGAGGAGTGTTTACGGAATTTTGGCATTTCGAGATCTGGGATCTCGAGGAGACAAAAATTTGGAATCGTGAGTTTCGAACTCTCGATTCGTGAAATCCCGGGAGAGGAAAACCATTTTTTTATTTTGGAGATTCGGGGACCGGAAGGTATAAGAGATAGAGAGTTCAAGGATAAGCCTTATGAACTCCCAGTGTGTGAAATCACGCTAATCGTTGAATCAAGAGGAGAACCACAACCATTGATCTCCTTGGGAGTGGAACATTTGTGTTTCGATATTTAGGGATTCGACATACCGGGAATCCTGATGATAAGGGATTAAACATAGTGAAAGGGAAAATCCCAAAGTCATGAAGTGGGGAAAGACTTAGGGTGTACTTTTTAGGATTTCATTAATTCGAGTTTCGGGACTCCAGGAATTGAGAGGTAGAGTTGCACGTCATTGCAACTCCCGAAATTGAAAAGAGTGAAAAGATGAAATTGGTCGTAAGAAGGGTCCAACGTTTAGTATTTTGGGCTTTAGAAATTGAAGAGGTAAAGCGCTCGACATCAAAATTTACAAAATCATGAAATTTGATATCCTGAAAGGAAAAGAGAAAATTGCCAATGTCAGTTGGGTGTTGATCATGGAGTTCATGGCCGGTGAATGATCACAAGAACATAACTTAGAAGGGCCTGTGAATTATACTCTGAGAGAGGGTGAGTGAATAATTTCCTGAGAGAAATTAAAAGAGTCAGTCAGAATGTAAGGGGCCGAAGTTGAAAGATCCTATGCAGACTCTAGCTTGAGGGTTTAGGGGTCTGCGCTAGTTGTGGAATCAGAGCCTAGAAATATTTATTTTCTTTCTATAGCAGGGAAAAGAGGAATTTTACAGCCATGCTGCTGAGAAGAAGAGACAGACAAATACCTAATCCACTCAAGGAAAGGGAAATGCCAAGAAGAAGAGACAGACAATTACTTGATCCGGCAAGAGAAAGAGAGATGCGTGAACTATGTGCCAGGCTTGATGCCATGGAGACAACCCAGAGGCACACAGTTGAAGTTGGGGATATCATCCAATCAAAAAGTTAAAACGAAGACGAAACGAAGAAGTTGCAGTCGAAGACATAGCAGAAGAACGCCTATTTAGGGTTGTTGCAAGGATAGGTGCTAGAGCAAAAATGGACATTCTAGTATATGAAGGAAAGCTGGATGTTGAAGAGCTTCTAGACTGGATTAGAGCTCTAGATAAGTATTTTGACTATAAATATGTTTAGGAATACAATAAGTTCAAACATTCTGTCACAAGACTTAAAGGACATGAAACATTATGGTGGGATGAAATACAACTGACAGACGCTGCAAAGGCAAGCAAAAAATCAAGAGTTGGGATAGAATGGTTGTGAAGATGAAAACCAAATTCATACCAAAGGATTATCAAATTACTTTGTTTCAGAGAATGTAGAATTTGAGACAGAAGATGATGTCAGTGAAAGAATACACTGAAGAGTTCTACAAGATAAACATCAGAGCAGGTCATTGGGAAAGTGATGATGAAAAGGTTGTCAGGTACATGAATGGTCTGTGATATGACATATAGGACGAGATGAGCATGATGACCCTTCAGAATGTAGAGGATTCTTATCAGATGGCTCTGAAAGATGAAGAGAAGTTGAGCTAAAATCAAGGTCAAAGAGGCCGAGGAAGAAGTCAATCTAGAGGCAAAACAATTGGCCAGGACAAGAATCAGAAACCTAAAGAATAGTGTAAGAAACCTAAAACTCAAACTGAGAGAGGTGGAATCTCACAGAGAGGACAATATGCTGATAGAAATACTTTTCCTCGAACCATAGGAAGAGGAAGAGGAAGAGGTAGAGAAATAAAATGCTTTACCTATGGAAAAAATGGACACAAATCTTATGAATGTCTAGACAGGAAGAAAGAAGGTGGTGAAACTCACATTGCCAAAGCTCAAGGATGAAATGTTGAGGTAGAATATGTTGAAGGTGAAATATCACTGATGATGAGAAAAGTTCTCTTAACACTAGAGAAAGAGGCAAAGAACCCATTCCAAAGGAACAGACTTTTTTGGATTGCTTGCAAGACCAAATATAGGGTATAAAAAGTCATCGTGGATAGTGGTAGCACAGACAATCACGTTTCGATAGAGATGGTAGAAAAGATGGAGCTGGAGACTATTGAACATCCAAGATTGTATAGAGTTTCATGGCTACAAAAAGGACATCAGGTAAATGTCACTAAACAATGTTTAGTTGAATTTAAAATAGGAGGATACAAGGATGAAATATTATGTGATGTCATTCCCATGGATGTTTGTCATCTATTGTTGGGTAGACCATGGAAATATGATAGGAATGTGATTCGTGATGGGAGAAAGAACACATACACCCTGGAGAAGAATGGGAGAACTCACATATTGTTGTTGATTAAGGATAAAGAAGTGAAACCAGAGGTGAGAAACACTGTACTTCTCATGAGTGGGAAGGAACTTTTTAAATAGGTTAAGAAGAAGGAATATACACAATTCATTGTGGTCAAGAAGCCTAGAATTTTTTTAACCAATACAAGAGTGGATGATTTACCAGAGGAAATCCAGAAGTTGTTGGAAGAGTTTGCTGATATAGTAGTGGACGAACTACCTCATTTGTTACCACCTATCAGAAGTATAAGCCATCATATTGATCTTATACCTGGAGCTAGTTTACTAAATAAAGCATCATACATATTAATGCCGCAGGAGAATGAAGAGGTCAAGAGATAGGTCTAGGATTTAATGGACAAAGGGTTGGTTAGAGAGAGCTTCAGTCCATGTGTTGTTTCGACAGTTCTCAGCCCAAACAAAGATGAAGTCTGGAGGATGTGCACAGACTCGAGGGTGATCAATAAGATTACCATCAGGTATAGATTTCCATTGCCAAGGATGGATGACTTGATGGATTTCTTGAGTGGAGAAAGATTCTTTTCGAAGATTGATTTGAAAAGTGGATATCATCAAATTCGTATGAGAGAAGGTGATGAATGGAAGATAACATTCAATACGAATGAAGGGTTGTATGAATGGATTGTTATGCCATTTGGCTTAACAAATGCACCTAGTACTTTCACGAGATTGATGAATGAAGTATTGAAGGAGTTTATAGGGAAATTTGTCATTGTATATCTTGACGATATACTGATTTTCAGTAGAATAGAAACAGAGCACTTGAAGCATTTGGCTACAGTGATGAAGAGATTACAACAAGAGAAGTTGCTGATAAATATGAAGAAACCATCATTCATGAAGACATAGATCATTTATTTAGGGTTCGTTATCTCTACAGATAAGATGAAAATGGATCCAGATAGAGTGGAGGTGATTAAGAATTGGCCATCGCCGAAGAGTATATTTGAAGTTAGAAGCTTCCATGGATTAGCTAGTTTCTACAGGAAATTCATCCAAAATTTCAGTGGGATTAGCGCACTGATGATGGACATGGTGAAGAAAATACACAAATCTTTTAACTAGACAGAAGAAGTAGAGAAAAGTTTAAACTTGTTGAAAATGAAGATTACTGAACAACAAATTTTGGTGTTGCCAGATTTCAGTAAGATGTTTCAGGTCAGGTGTGACACTAGTGGATTTGCAATAGGAGCAGTCTTGAGCCAAGACGATAGACCGATCACATACTTCAGTGAGAAATTGAATGAAGCAAAGGTTAAGTGCTCCACATATGACACATAATTTTATGCATTCATACAAGCACTGAAGAAATGGAGACATTATTTGGTTCCTAAAGAGTTTGTTTTGTACAATGATAATCATGCCTTACAATTCGTAACTCAACAGGAAAAGTTGAACCAAAAGCATGCAAAATGGGTTGAATACATGTAGAGTTTTACTTTTGTAATTAAACATATTTCTGGAACTACTAACAAAGTTGTTGATGCTTTGAGCAGGAAATGTTTGATGATGCAAGAATTTAAAGTCAAAACTTTGGGTTTTGATAACCTCAAAGAAATGTACAAGGATGACCCAGATTTTAGGGAAGTGTATGAGGCATCTGAGAATCCAATTCTCAAGGATAGAAGCCAATGGAATGAATATATTATCCAATATGGATTATTATTCAGGGGCAATCAATTATGTATTCCAAAATGCTCCATGAGGGAGAATCTGCTGAAAGAAAAACACAGTGGAGGATTGGCCAGAGATTTCGGTCTTGACAAAACATTCTCAAAATTAAATGGCTCATATTTTTGGCTGGGGATGAGGACCGATGTCAAAAGATTTGTGGACAGATGCAGAATTTGTCAAAACTCAAAAGGGAAAAGGCAAAACACAGGGTTATACCAACCATTACCCATACCAGAGAGGCCGTGGGATGCAATGAGCATGGATTTTATATTGGGGTTGCCGAGAACACAAAGAGGATTTGATTCAATATTTATGGTGGGAGACAGATTTTCAAAGATGGCACATTTTATACCATGCCAGAAAACCAACGACCCAACTCATATTGCGAACCTGTTTTTCAAGGAAGTTGTCAGACTTCACGGCTTGCCAAGGAGTATTGTTTCTGATAAAGACACCAAGTTCGTGGGACATTTATGGAGGGATTTATGGAAGAAGTTGGGGACAAGTTTTTCTTTTAGCTTAGTGTATCATCCTCGGATGGATGGAAAAACAAAAGTTGTAAACAGGAGCATGGGAGATTTTCTAAGGAGCCTAGTGACTGAACACCATAGTCAGTGGGATCACATTCTGCCACAGGCGGAATTTGCTTACAATGATTCATTTAACAGAAGCACAGGGCAGAGTCCATTCCAAATTGTGTATGGAAATGCAGCCAAGAGGAGTTTCTGAATTGAAATATTCAGAACAAAATGAAACTAGAAGTGGTAGTGCAGAGGATTTTGCAGAAGAAATGAAGGAGCTTCATAACCAAGTCAAGGAGCGACTGCAAAACTCGAGCCAAGAGTATAAACACAGAGTAGATCAACACGAGAGAAATTTAATTTGAAGTTGGTGATCTGATTCTTGCACATCTAAGGAAAGAAAGGTTCCCAAGGGGAACATATAACAAACTGAAAATGAAGAATATTGGACCATGCAAGATTGTAAAGAAATTTGGGGAAAATGCATATGAGATCGAATTATCCGATGGGATCAGAATTTCACCGATATTCAACATCTCAGATTTGTACCCTTATAGAGTTGAAGAAGTAGGGGCGGAGAATGAACAGACAAAAGTTCAGTGGACCAAACAAATGCATGTAGCTGCAAAGCCACAGATGGAAAGTATAATTGATAAGAGGGTCAGCAGGAAGACCAAGAGGAAAGAGTATTTTGAATACTTGGTCAAATGGAAGGGACATCCAGTTGAATATGTCAGTTGAGAGGATGAAGCAGAAATTGATAAGCATGGACAGACCGTACAAGAGCTCATGAACAAGATTCCATGAAAATTTTCAAGCGAGGGAGTATGATGCATGAGCATCACAACAACAAGTGAGCGCAAAGGCAGAAGAGAGTTGGGATGAACGTCATCACATTTTTGGCACATGTTGAAAATGTTTGAAATGTTTTTGAAAGTTTGGATGTGCAGACATTAATGAAATAGTTAAGAAGGCGTACTTCCATATTGTAAACCGATCTTGAGCAATCCTCTCTCATCTGTAGGATGTAGAGGCATTTATGCCTAGTTAATAAAAGTAGTTAAATTTAAAAATTCTAGATTAGACAGTTTTAGGAGCTTGAGGGAAAATGACTATAGACACCCTCAGTCTTTCTATCATTGTATCAATCAGGGATTGTATGATTAAGCACATTATCATAGAGAAGAAGCAGAGAGTTGTAGAGAAGAACCCATGTACAAAAGTTCTAAAATTAATATATGAAGCATTGATTCATACTCATGGTGTTATAATGCTTTCTGTGTATACATGTTGAATGCTATGGTTATGGTTGTCTTACTCTTTTTGTTGTGAATTTGTTGTTATGCTATGTATGTATGATTTCATGTTAAGTGTTTGATGTCTGAGAGAGTAAGGGAATGAGTTTCAGTTGTTTCTCTTCTTGAGTAAGAGTTCCTACAAGGAGTGCAGTGAAACATCTGCAAGGAGTGCGTTGACAACGTTCAGAGTTTATCTCAAAAAGCTCAAGAGGGATAACATTGTTCTCATTTCAACTATAGTGCAAGACAAGCATGGAAGTAGTGCAAGGTGTACACAGGCTGGTCGAGACCTCAGAAATTATTAACTAAGGTTGAGAAATCGAAGGACTGTTGTTGTAGAGAAAGTGCACAGATTTGGGAATTCAAATACTCAGAAGTATTTGAATGTCACAAGGAGTGCATGCAGAAGTCTTCTTGAAGACCTGGAGTTTGAGAATAAATTTTAGAAGGGCTAGGGCCTTGGAATCATTTAAGAGAAAGCAGGAAGCGCAAGTAGTTGTGCAAAGGTTAAATCCCAGAGGAGCATCGCAGGTTTGATTTGAGTGTTGGTTCTTTGAGGAGGAGATTGAACGGTCGTAATTCTCCGAGGAGAACTCAAGAAATAGCAAGGACCATAGAATCCAGGGAATTTGGTAGGGATTTAAGCATCGGACAGATCCACTTTTGAAAGGTAGGGTCAACGTGGACCGTCGATCAGGATTTGTTCAGGCTGTCGGATCATTTCATGAATTCGGAGTTCGGGAGTCCGAAGTGCAAGACAAAACCTTGGTTGATCAAGTTCCCGAAACGCGAAAAGAGTTTTCGTGTGAAGGAAAAGAGTGACAAGTTTGGTTTTTCGGAACTTCAGAGTTTGGGGTTTTAGAAGTCCTGAGGATGAGTGATTGGGACTCAACAGGGAGGAAAGTCTGAAATCAGAAGTTGCGGAAAGATATTTTTTGACATTTCGGGAATTGGATTTTCAACATTCTCGTTGACAAGGGGCAGAACACTCCACATTAGAAGTACCGAAATTGTGAAACTTGAAGAACTGTAGAGGAGCGTTTCTGGCATTTTGGCATTTCAGGATCTAGGATCTCGAGGAGACAGAAATTTGGAATCATGAATTTTGAACTCCTGATTCGCGAAATCCCAGGAGAGGAAAACCATTTCAGCATTTCGGAGATTCGGGGACCAAAAGGTATAAGAGACAGAGAGTTCGAGGATAAGCCTTACGAACTCCCGGTACGCGAAATCACGCTAACCATTGGATCAAGAGGAGAACCATAGCCATTGATCTCCTTGGGAGTGGAACATTTGTGTTTCAGTATTTCAGGATTTGGCATACCGGGAATCCTAATGAACACGGATGAAATATAGTGAAAGGGAAAATCCCGAAGTCGTGAAGTGGGGCAGAACTTAGGGTGGAATTTTTGAGATTTCGATAATTTGGGTTTCGGGACTCCGAGAGTTGAGAGGTAGAGTTGCACGTCATTGCAACTCTCGAAATTGCGAAGAGAGAAAAGTCGAAATCAGTGGTAAGAAGGGTCCAACGTTTGGTATTTCGGGTTTTGGAGATCGAAGAGTTAAAGCGCTCGACGTCAGGATTTGTGAAATCGCGAAATCCGATATCCCAAAAGGAAAAGAGAAAATTCCCAATGTCAGTTGGGTGTTGATCATTGAGTTCATGGCCGGTGAATGATCATGGGGACATAAATCAGAAGGGCTTGTGAATTATACTCTGAGAGAGGGTGAGTGAATAATTTCTCGAGAGGAATTAAAAGAGTCAGTCAGACTCTTAGGGGTCCAAGTTGAAAGATCCTATGCAGACTCCAACTTGAGGGTTTAGGGGTCTATGCCACAAGGCCAGTCAAATAGAGACCCTATAGATTGAACCCTCAATATAAGGAGAAAGTGAATATTGAATTTGATAGAATGCTGGAAGGAGGAATCATAAAACTTATTGAAGAGTCAGAGTGGATTAGCCTTATGGTGGTACAAGATAATAAGACAAGAGAAATTAGGATCTGTGTATATCTTAGGAAGATGAATGAATCATGTTTCCATGACCCATTCCCTATGCCATTCACTGACGAAGTGTTAGACAATGTTGGAGGACAGGAGGTATATTCTTTTACAGATGGATTTTCAGGATACCATCAGATCTGGATTGCCAAGGAAGATTGTCATAAGACCACATTTTCAATAGAATTGGGATCCTACCAGTATACAGTTATTCCATTTGGATTGAAGAATTCAACAACCATATTTTCCAGGGTGGTGGTCAAAGCGTTTAAGGAGTTTTTACATAAATTCCTGGAAGCATATTTTCATGACTGGACTGTTTTCAACATTTTGCAAAATCATATTGAATGTTTAAGACTAATGTCGGATAAGTGCAGGTAATGTCATATTTCCTTGAACTTGAAGAAGTACATCTTCTTTTCACCCTTTGGAGTGTTTTTAGGCCATATTGTGTGCAAGAAGGGATTTCTAGTAGATCCATCCAAGATTGACATTATAGTCGATATACCCCCCCTACTTCATTCAAATAGATGTGCACTACCCTCATATATACTAGATACTACAAGAAGTTCATTAAGGGCTATGCATAGATCACAACACCCATGGAAAATCTTTTAAAGAAAGATTGTCAGTTTCATTGGACAAAATAATTCCAACAGAGCTTCGACACACTGAAACAGAAAATGGTTATTGTGCCCATTCTGGTTTTCCCAGATTGGATTAAGAAATTTCACGTGGATTTTGATGCATCTTCTATTGCATTAGGAGCAGTGTTAGAAAAACCAGGAGCTAGAGACATTGACCACCCGTTAGCTTTTGCTAGTAGGACGCTATCAACAACTGAGATTAATTACACCACCACAGAGCTGGAAGGATTATCCATAGTGTATGGGCTGCAGATGTTTCACCACTACTTGTTGGGAGGACACTTTAAAATGTTTACTGATCACTCCATGTTTAAATACCTAGTCAAAAATCCAGTGTTGGGGGGGAGATTATGAAGATGGCTTCTGTTATTTCAGGAATATGATTTTAAAATTGTGCTTAAGACAAGAAGAATGAATAAAGGTCCTAACCACTTGTCGAGGTTGGAACATGGATAAGAGCCTACTAGGTTGGAGGATGCATTGCTATATGCATATTTTTTGGCCATCAAGAAGGTTGATGATCACTTTGTGGAGATAGTGCAGTTCTTGTCAACAGGAATGGCACCTAGTGAGTATACAATCACTCAGAAGAAACAATTGGTAGTGTGCACTTCAGATTTTTCACTTATAACTGGACAACTATACAAGATGGGACCTGATGAGATATTGAGGAGGTGTGTTATGGAAGAAGAGAGACCATTGATCCTCGTAGAATCACATGAAGGCATCAAAGGAGGACACTACATAGTGAAAGCAATAACGCAGAAGATTCTTGTGGCTGGCCTTTGGTGGCCTACTCTACACAAAGATGCTAAGGAATACTACAAGGCCTGTGATGTATGCCAAAGAGTTGGGAAGTCATCCAGAAGATATGAGATTCCTTTAGCACCTCAGTCGACCTTATAGGAATTTGAGAAATGGGCCATTGACTTTGTGGGACCTATCAACCCACCAGGAAAGTGCACAGGAGCTAGATACATAATCACTGTGACCATCGTATTTGAGCAGATGGGAAGAAGCAAGAGTAGTTAAGGACTATAGTGAAACTACAGTTGCGTGCTTCATATTTGATGATATCATAACTAGGTTTAGATTCCCAAAGATCCTTATGAGTGATTAAGGAACACATTTTATCAACAAGAATATTGAAGCATTGACTCAGAAATTTGAAGTTCACCATCGGAAGAGCAGGCCCTATCATCCACAAGAAAATGGGATAGTTGAAGCATTCAATAAGATCTTGGAGATAGTGTTGATGAATATATGTAGTGTGAAAAGGGATGACTGGAATTTGAGAGTACCAATAGTACTATGGGCCTATAGAACCACTTGCAAGAAACTGACCATGCAGACCCCCTTTAAATTGGTCTATGGTCTAGAAGCAGTTGTACCCATGGAATATTTGTTTCCTAGTCTAAGAATTGTAGCCTTTACAGCTATGGATGAAACTGGCACTGTGCAAGAGAGACTTGCGAGTTGGTTGAACTTGAAGAAGACATATTTATTGCAGGATTTCACTAGCAAGTTCAGAAAGAAGGAGAAGAGGCCTACCATGACCGACACATCAAGGAGAAATATTTCAAGAAAGGAGATCTGGTATTGGTATATGACAGTAAGTTCATGAAGCATCCATGGAAGTTCAGGATGCATTGAGTTGGGCCATATAAGAAGGAGTTGCACAGTTGAAGACTTTGACTGTAGAATGGAAGGACGGTTTGGTGAACGGAAGTAGGTTGAAATTGTATTATGACAACTAGATGTCTCACAACTCTCATTAAAAGAATAAGGAAAAGGGTTTAGGTACCAGGTGTAGTTGAAACTGGTTACCAGAAACGTAAAATATAGTATGCACACATAAGGGAGGGACAGAGCAGAAAACATAGGTTGCCATGTACAATATGAAGTCGAAATGAAACATAAAGTTTAGATCTGAAGTGACTTGGGACAAGTCACGGGTGAGTGTTGGGGGCCTGTTGGCCCTTGGTTATGGAAGCAAGTGAAGATTAAGGGAGAAAAGGAAAATTGAAAAATGTGCAAAATACACAGTGACCGATATTGGGTCGAAGAGAAAAAGAGAAGAAAAGACAAAGCGAAGTAAGAGAAAGCAAGTCGTTGGATGAGGAGATCAAGGATGAAAGATCAAAAAGGAAGAGGGATTGTAGACAACTCATCAGTAGAAATAATATGTCAACATATGCTTTGAATCATCGTGCATGAATGAAGGAAATACAGGCTCGCAAAGCCCTGAAAATGCAGGTCAAGTTGACCTAGGGTTTTAGACACCTAGGGTTTTAGTATCTAGGGTTTTGACACAAAAATTTTAGCCTAAGAGTTTCCGAGAGCTATTGTAATGTATAAATATTGATCGATAGGAGTAAGAAAGGGTTCATTCTTGGTGGAGAGTTCATAGTTATTATTGAGTGATCGTTGTTGTGTGAGAGAGAAGTGTTGAGTGTGAGATCCTTCTAGTATTGTAAGATCTTCAGCTGGGTGTGAATATCAACCCTGCAGCTGGGTGGACAGGGAGGGGAGAGAAAGAGAGAGAAGAAGAGAATATTTTCTCGCTAAGAGTGAATATAAGAACTGTATTCTTCCATCTTAATATATCATAAATCATAGTTCTATGGACGTAGCCCTAGGGAGAGGGTGAACCACATATATCTTGTGTTATGTGTGATTGATGTTGTATTATCTGTCATTTGATATGCTTCTATTGCGATATTGTGTTAGAGATGAAATATAACTTGCACAGTCGGTTTAAGTAAGATAAATAATAAGTAGGTGGTTGTGTTTTATTGTTGTGAATCCACTTTGCATTTCTTCTGGTTGTAGACACCTATGTTCTGGAACCCCCTATAGCTAATTTGGGTGAGATTGCATCTTCTTCACAGGTGTTGCTGAAAGGGCCAGTAGTTAGGGCTTGTTGGTGTGCTATTAGAGATGAACCATGGGTCTGCCCCTGTGCCAACAAGGATCTAGAGAGAAATTCGCTCATTGCTAGTGTTGCTTCCATATAGAGGACCTTCAGACACTGAATCAAAGTGAGGAAGACTGTCAGGAAAAGGAGAGTCTATTGCAGGGAGGAGCATTGACCTTGGTGTGAAAAGAATGATAAACAAAGAGGCACAATAAGGGTGGAAAGTTTCTTTTGTTGAATTCCAAAAGAAAAATAAAGAAAGAGGCAAGATAATGGTGGAAATTTTCTTCTGTTGAGTATGAGTTGTATTGAATGAATTTAGTTATCGTATGTTATACACATGAGGTATGAAGGTGGAGGTATAGTATATATCAGATCACTTTTGTAATTAAAAAGTGGACTTTTGATATGCACATATCTCGAGAGTTATGAGTTAGGACTTGTTGGCCCTTGGTTATGGAGGAAAGCGAATATTAAGGGAGAAAAGGCAAAATGGGAACTGCACAAAATAAATAATGACCAATACTGGGTCGAAGTGAGAAAAATAGCATAAAACATGGAGCCAAGTAAAAGAAATAAATTCATTGGATGAGGAGATCGAGGATGACATATCAACAAGGAAGAGGGATCATGGACAACTCATCAAGCGAAAGAAGATGTCAACAGATGATTTGAAGCACCACATGGAAAGGAAGGAAACACAGGTTGGAGAAGCCCTGAAAATGTGGGTGAAGTTGACCTAGGATTTTAGACACCTAGGATTTTGACACCTAGGTTTAGGCCCAAGGGTGTATGAGATCTATTTTAATGTATAAATATAGATCGAGAGGAGTAAGAAATGGTTCATTGTTGGTGGAGAGTTCATAGTTATTATTGAGTGATCGTTGTTGTGTGAGAGAGAAGTACTGAGTGTGAGAGCCTTCTGGTATTGTAAGATCTTTAGCTGGGTGAAACTATCGACACTATAGCTGGGTGCACAGGTAGGGGAGAGAAAGAGAAAGAAGAAGAGACAATCTTCTAGCTAAGAGCGCAGATAATAAATGTATGCTTCCATCTTAATATATCATAAAGAATAGTTATGTGGATGTATCCCTAGGGAGAGGGTGAACCACATATATCTTTTGTTATGTGTGATTGATGTTGTATTCTTTGTCATTTGATATGATGATATTGTGATATTGTGTTAGATCTTAAATATAACTTGCGCAGTAGGTTTAGGGAAGATAAAGAATAACTAGGTGGTTCTGTGTTGTTGTTGTGAATCCACTTTGCATTCCTTCTGGTTGTAGACACCTATGTCCTGCAACACCCTATAGCTACTTCGGGTGAGACTGCATCTGCTTCACAGGTATTGCCGAAAGGGACAATAGTTAGGGATTGTTAGTGCGTTGTTAGAGCTGAAACCTGGGTCTACCCCTGTCCCAATAGGACTTTTTCTTTATTATGCACAAAGTATAATTTACAGAGGAACTAAATTATATGTTAATCATAAAGGATCACTTTTAGGCATAATGGGGTGGATACTTTATAAAATTATTCGAGGTGGATATTTTAAAGGTGAATGGGGTTTTAAGATATATATATATTTTTAATATATTTTTGGAGATTAAACCATTTTTGAGTTCAACCTTGAATTTTAATTTAAATATTGGTTCCTTCACATATTGTAATAAATATATTGGATTTATAAGCTACAGTTTGGGAAGTTTTTTGTGCTAATGGTGAAAGTAAAAAGTTCTAATTTTGAGGTGGATAAATTCAACAACAAGAATTTAACTGTGAGCTATGGAAGCTTAAGATGTAGGATCCTCTTGAACAACAAGGAAACAACAAGAGCGATGATGTTTGAGTCACCGTGAAAGAAAACGATTTGTATTTTCTCTGGAGTTGTAAAAATAATTCATTGCATGTAAATGGGCATATGTATGTAAGACCTAGATAGGAATGCATACCCCTGGCTTATCAGGTCACCTATGAAAAGTCTAAAAAAATATTTAGGTAGATTGAATATGTTGGGGGTCATGTATGTTGGGTTAACCTTGACTTGATGAAATAGTTAATGAGCTAAATACATTTGTTTTAGGTCAACAGACATGGTTTTTTCGGGTCCATGTTTTTGGGTAGCCCATGGTATTGTGTCCATGGATTGCATGTAATACATCCTATAAAACGCTTGGTGAACTCCATTGTAAATGGGCTCAGAGGTAAGCGGTGAACGCTTACTTTGACATCTTTGCTCAAGGGAATGTTCATGTTAAAATGGAGCACTAAGACTCCAATGTGAAGTCCTTGGAGGTGAGCGAAAAAGGTTCACCTGCGCTGGTTTGGCCGGATTTGGTCAAAGTTGTTCAAATGAAAAGTTTCAAGTGGAATAGTGTGTCCAAGTTAGAAAGGTGGGTCTATAGAAAGGATGATGTGTTGGCAGGTTGATCAAGTGTTTGAGAATATGTGATGAAGGTAGGGTCATATCCATGGAACTTGAAAATTATTGCAAGGAAGTTGGGATCGAATATCCATGTTCGGTAATGCCAAGTTGCAACAATAGTTGTGGAAAAAAGAGTTTGAGCTATCTGATAACTCAATCACCATTGGTTGCAAAAGAAACGAAGATTAAGGAATATGTATGAATAGGTCATCTGGTAATGACTGAAATGTGAAATTATTCAGTTGTGATTCTTATGTTTTTTATCATCACTCTAAGTAGGACCCATATCAAACAGGTAGATATTTGATATGGTGATGATGTTAAGGGGTGCAAAATGTGTGATCCTACTACCCATAGAATAATCATCGACAAAGATGCATTGTTTGATGAATCTTCTTTTATAAAATCAAACATAGTAAAGATGAAAGATTCAAATCATGGTTGGTAGCATAAAGGTATTAATTTCCGTGAAATTTTCTCACTGGTTGTTAAAATCTTGTTTCTATTCATGTTGTGTTAGCCCTGGTTGTGATAGTAGAACTAGATGTTAAAACTATATCACCCGATCGATTTTCCATCAGTGCACTCTAATATCATATGATAAGTGGTGGGAAAATTCTTCCAGGACACCACTCAACGAAGGATTAAACATTGATGCTAGCGACACAATCAATTGAACACATGAAATCGATTAGTGTAGGTTTACAAATTATATACCTCTTTCTTTTTGTAATCAACAATGACAAAGAACATAATTTTGTCAATTTATTTTGTTGTCTCCACATGGATCCATCCATCAGCTTCCATGTTCATTGTCGTCCACAATGCAACATGAATACATTGTTTGAACGCTTTCACTTACATTTTCCATCTATTGTAGGCTCAATTTAAATCGCATTTTGTGACACCACCCACCATGACCATCGCTTTTAGTCCCGCATTGCCCTCAGTTGTTTTTTTATTCCACTGGCCACACATCCCTTACCTTTTTAATGGCCATTAAATATCAACGCATANATATTTACCCTCAATTTATTATAGTATGCAACGAAAGAACTCAAATGATCGAGGGTAGGCTCAATTTAAACTGCATTTTTCGACAACACCCGCCATGACCATTGCCTTTCACTCCCACACCACTATCATTTATTTTTTTATTGCACCGATCACACATCCCTCACCTTTTCTTTGAACTCACAGGACCATTTAATGGTCATTACTTACTAGCATCCATTCATCTTTATTCTCAATTTTTAGTATATTATGCAAGGGAGGAATTCAAATGAAATGGGGTTATTAATATGTAATCACCACACAACATATGCTTTATATGGTGGGATATATACGATTCAATCTAAAACACTTTTAGATATGATATTACATGCTCTATTGTCAGATGCATATTGTTTGTTAATAAAATAAACATGTCGCTCGTTTTTGACACCTCTACATGGCTTTTGTTTTTTTTTTATTCCATGAGTTACGCTGCCTCAACTTTTTCAAACCCATTCTCTCAAAAAATGGAGCCATTTAATAGCCATTATTTTCCAGCACAGATTCATCTTTACCCTTGATTTAGTATACATGGGAAGAATCCAAAAAAAATATAAATTGTTGGAAACACATGAGCCCACAAAAGAGATATAAATTGCAACACAAAATAAGCGCGAAGAAATAACGAGAAGTAATTAAACAAGACAATATAATCACATTCAATGTGACACAAACCTTGCCAAATTTCTCTTAAGGATACACACATATATTTCACCTTGCCAAATGCCTCTTAAGGGTAGAAAAATGTGATATGAACCTTGCTAAATGCCTCTTAAGGCCAAATGCCTTAAACTTCCCCTATTGGCACTCCAAACACTTGATTGAACAAATCATCTTCCTACATGAGGGTCTCAATCCTCTATTGAATGTCAGGCTCTTGTACACATGTTGTTGCTAATTGTATCGTCTGAATGCTTCGGATAAGCATGGAAACTACCTTGTTCTCTTTTCCTTTTATGTGTTTTATTTAAAAATCAAACTCATTGATCAACACCATCCACCTGGCATGCATAATATTCAACTTTGGTTGGTAAAATAAATATTTTTGGCCATAATGGGTAGTCATGAGAATAAATATCCTCCCGAGAAAGTAGTGCCTCCACATATTTAACATGTGCACAATTGTTGCAAGCTCTATATCACCGGTAACATATTTATTCTCATGTTCATTTAATTTTTGTGACTCGCAACAAATCAATTGTCCATATTGCATGAGAAATCCTCTTAGTCCTTCGTTGCAACAATCTGTGCAAACTAAGAATACTTTTTTTGGGTCTACAATTTTTAAAATAGGGGCATTAGTCAATAGTTGATTTAGTTGTTGGAAGTTATCTTCACATTCCTTTGTCCACTCAAATTGCTTCCCTTTTCTTTGTAATGAGGTGATAGGTATATCGATCTTGGAGAATATCTTAATGAACCTTATGTAATATCCAACCAATCCCATGAAGGATCTCACTTCGGTCACATTTCTAGGGGCGGGCCAATCCATGATTGCATTTATCTTTTCAGGGTATACTACCACTCCTTTAGTTGAGATTACATGGCCTAGATATTGGATTTCCTTTTTAAAGAAATCACACTTGTTGAACTTATCATACAACTGATGTTCCCTTAACTCTTGTAACACTATTATGAGGTGTTCTTCATGCTCCTCTCGATTCTTGGAATAAGCCAAGATATCATCCATGAACAGTAAGACAAAATTGTCTAAATACTTATTGAGCACATTGTTAATCAAACACATGAATGCATATGGTGCATTTGTAAGTCCAAATGGCACCTTAACAAGCTAATAGTTCCCATACCATGTTCTAAAGGTTGTCTTGTGAATTCCCTCATGTTTAATCATGACTTGGTGATATCCCAACCTCAAATATATCTTATAGAAAACTGTATCTCCTCTGGTCTAATCAAAGAGATAATCTATCCTACGAAAATGGTATTTGTTCTTGATGGTCATCTTGTTCAACTGTTTATAATCGATGCATAGCCTCAAGGTACCATCTTTATTATATATAAAAAAATATGGCGCTCTCCATGGATCCAAACAGGGCCTAATATAACCCATGTCCAACATTTCCTTTAGCTATATTTTCATTTCCATTACTTTTGGTGTAATCATTCTATAAGGAACTCTCGATGCTAGCATTTCTCTAGGAATGAGATCGATTGAAAAGTCAAGAAACATGTCTCTTAACTCCCTTAGTTTGAGATGTCGAGTCGCTTCACCTCAAAATCCCCGAAATTGAGAAGTGTGAAGCACCGATAGAATTGGGACTGCAGCCACATTCGCACGGTCGTTCTGTGAGATGAACTGCGCCTAGCACCCATTTGTGTGGGCGAGGTTCTGTTTAAGGCCCGTGGATTATTTGTTTCCAGGGTTCCAGCGATGAACTGATATCTACTTTGACTCAGGGAAAATATAAGATCCGTGACCAGGAGGTCAGGGGACCCTGCTGAGGTGGGGGTTTGTGTCAGGTGGTATCAGAGCCTACAATATTTGTTTTTGTAGGTGAAAGGATATAGAAGGAAAGGTGTGATTTGAATTTTGCAAGGAACGGATTTGAACAATGCCGCCCATAAGACGTCATGATAGACCAATGCCCGATCCAGCTATGGAGAGGGAGATGAGAGAACTCCGTGCTTGACTAGATTCTATGGAGATAGCATAAAAATAGACAGTTGATGCTGGAGATGTCAGTGAATCTGAGAAAGAAAATGAAGCAAGGCCTGATGAAGAAGAAGTTGCAGTTGAGGATGCTGCAGAAGAATGTCTATTCAGAGTTGTTACAAGAATAGGTGCCAGGGAAAAGATGGACATTCCAATGTATGAAGGAACCTTAGATGTTGAGGAGCTTCTAGATTGGTTTAGAGCCCTGGATAAATACTTTGAATATGAGGATCTTGAAGAAGATAAGAAAGTGAAACATGTTATCACTGGACTTAGAGAGCATGCAACACTGTGGTGGGATGAACTATAGGTTGGCAGACATTTCAAGGAAAAGAAAAGAATCAAAAGATGGGATAGAATGGTTGCAAAGATGAAAGCCAAATTTATACCTAGGTATTACAACATCAACCTATTTCAAAGAATGCAAAATTTGAGACAGAAAGGGATGACAGTGAAGGAATACACTGAGGAGTTCTATAGGATTAACATTAGAGCAGTTCATTGAGAAAGTGATGATGAGAAGGTTTCCAAATACATGAATGGTATGAGATATGAAATTCAGGATGAGATGAGTATGGTGATGATTATAAATGTGGAATATGGTTATCATATTGCACTGAAGGCTGAAGAAAAGTTGACTTGAAAGAAAGGACAAAGAGGCAGGGGTAGAATCCAAAACAGAGGAAAAGAAATTTCCCAGGACAGAGTACAGAAGTTGAACAATGAAGAAAAGAAGCCTCATACTCACCCTAAAAAAGGGGGAAGTTCACAGGGGAGACAATATGCCAACAGGAACACTTTTTCGTGAGCAAGAGGAAGAGGAAGAGGCAGAGGAGGTGAGATAAAGTGTTTTTTCTGTAGAAAAATCAGACACGAGTCTTATGAATGTTCTGACAGAAAAAGAGATGGAGACGAAGCTCACATTTCAGAAGCACAAGGGAGAAATGTTGATGCAGAATATGAAAAAGGTGGAAGGTCACTAATGATGAGGAAAATTCTCTTAAAACCAGAGAAAGAGATAGAAAATCCAGTCCAGAGGAACAATTTATTTAGGAATGCCTGCAAAACCAAGGACATGGTATGCAAGGTAATAATGGACAGTGGAAGCACAGATAATTTAGTATCCACATAAATGGTGGAGAAGATTGAGTTGGAGACTGTTGCACATCCGAGCCCATACAAAGTCTCGTGGTTACAAAAGGGACATCAGGTAACTGTCACTGAACAATGTTTAGTTGAGTTTAAAGTAGGGGGATATAAGGATAAAATTTTATGTGATGTTATTCCCGTGGATTTCTGACATCTTTTGTTTGGGAGACCATGGAAATATGATAGGAATGTTATTCATTATGGGAAGAAGAACAGTTACACCTTGGACAATAATGGTAGGACACATATGTTGTTGCGAATTAAAGACAAGGAGATAAAAACATAGACGAGAAATACTATACTTTTCATGAGTGGGAAGGAACTTCTTGATGAAGTCAAGAAAGATGAAGAAATGTAGTTTGTTATGGTTAGAAAAACTAGAGTCATCCTGACCATTACTTTGACAGATGACCTACCTGAGGAAATTCAGGAATTGCTAGAGGATTTCGTTGATATAGTAGTGGACGAATTTCCTTTTTCATTGCTTCCCATTAGGAGCATAAGTCATCACATTGACCTTATACTGGAAGTGAGTTTACCAAACAAAGAAGCATATAGATTGACGCCAGAGGAGAATGAAGAGGTCAAGAAGCATGTTCAGGATTTGATGGATAAAGGGTTGGTTAGAGAAATATTGAATCCATGCGTTGTACCTACAGTGTTAAGTCCGAATAAATATGGTGGCTGGAGAATGTGTATAGACTCGAGGGCTATAAACAAAATCACCATCAAGTATAGATTTCCTTTACCCATGATGGATGACTTAATGGATTCCTTGAGTGGAGAAAAGTTTTTTTCAAAAATTGATTTTAAATGCGGATATCACCAGATTAGAATGAGGGAAGGTGGTAAATGGAAGACAACATTCAAAACAAATGAAGGATTGTATGAATGGCTTATCATACTGTTTGGTTTGACGAATGCACCAAGTACTTTGATTATATTGATGAATGGAGTCTTGAAAGATTTCATTGGAAAAATTGTAATTGTGTATCTTGATGATATACTGATCTTCAGTAAGATTGAAGGAGAACATCTAAAGCTTTTAGTTGCAGTAATGATGAGGTTACAACAAGAGAAATTGTTTATAAATTTAAAGAAGTCGTCTTTCATGAAGGAATAACTCATTTATTTGGGTTTTGTAATATCTTCGAATGAATTGAATATGGATGCGGAGAAGGTAAGAGAAATCAAAGATTGGTCATTTCTAAGGAGTATCTTTGAAGTCAGAAGCTTCTATGGGTTAGCCATCTTTTATAGGAAATTCATCAAGAATTTCAGCGAGATATGTGCACCAATGATGGGCATAGTCAAGAAAAGACACAAATATTTTCATTGGACAAAAGAAGCGGAGAAAAGTTTCAAGTTGCTGAAAGATAAGATAAATGAACAATCAGTTCTGATTTTTCCATATTTTAGCAAAACGTTTCAGGTAAAGTGCGACTCAAGTGGATTTGCGATTGGAGCAGTATTAAGTCAAGATAACAAGCCGATTGCATACTTTAGTGAGAAGCTGAACAAGACCAAGATGAAATATTCCACGTATGGTAAATATTTCTATGCACTCATATAAGCGTTGAAGAAGTGGAGGCATTATTTGGTTCCAAGGGAGTTTGTCTTTTATAGCGATAAACATACTTTACAATTCATAACTCGATAGGATAAATTGAACTAGAAGCATGAAAAATGGGTTGAATATATGAAGAATTTAACTTTTTCTATAAAGCATATTTTTTGAACTGCTAACAAAGTTGTTGATGCATTGAGCAAGAAATGTTTGATTCTACAAGAGTTCAGAGTGAAAAATTTAGGTTTTGACAATCTCAAGAAGATGTACAGAGATGATGCAAATTTTAAAGAAGCCTATGAAGCATGTGAGAATCTAGTTCTTGGAGACAGAAGCCAATTGAATGAATACTTGATTCAGGATGGACTGTTGTTCATGGGAAACCGGTTGTGTATACCAAAATGCTCTATGAGAGAGAACCTCTTGAATGAAAAACATAGTGGGGAATTGGCTGGACATTTTGGCCATGATAAGACTTTTGCACAACTGAAATGCTCATACTATTGCCCAGGGATGAGAACGGATGTCAATAAATTCATGAACAAATGTAGAATTTGTGAGCATGCAAAGGGGAAAAGATAGAATATAGGGTTTTATCAACCGTTGCTACTACCATAGAGGCCGTGGGATGCAGTAAGCATGGATTTAGTGCTAGGACTACCGAGGAAACAAAGGATTTGTGACTCCATATTTATGGTATTCGATAGATTTTCTAAAATGGTGCATTTCATACCATGCCAGAAAAGCAGTGATGTAACTCACATTGCAAATATGTTTTTCAAAGAAGTTGTTAGACTTCACAGCTTACCCAAGAGTATTGTTTCAGATAGAGATTCCAAATTTGTTGGTCATTTCTGGAGGACCCTGTGGAAGAAATTGGGGACAAATTTATCTTTTAGTTCAGCATATCATCCTCATATGAATGGACATATTGAGGTAGTGAATAGGAATTTGAGGGAGTGATTGAGGATTTTGGTAGTTGAACACCACTACCAGTGGGATCAGGTTCTGCCACAGGCGGAATTTTCATATAACGATTCACCCAATAGGAGTACAGGACAGAGCCCATTTTAGATAGTGTACAGAATGCACCAAGAGGAGTCTCCGAGTTGAAATACTTAGAGAAGAATGAATTATGGAGTACTAGTGATGAAGAGTTTGCAGCAGGAATGCAAGAGCTTCACAGTAAAATCAGAGTGCAGTTGCATAACTCTAGCCAGGAGTATAAGCACAGAACAAATCAACATAGAAGAGAACCTCAGTTTGAAGTGGGAATTTGGTTTTAACACATATCATGAAGGAAAGGTTCCCAAGGGAAACCTACAATAAGCTGAAAATGAAGAAAAATGGAAGAAAAATGGACCATGTAAGATTTTGTGAAAGTTTGAGGCAAACGCTTACAAAATTGAATTACCAGATGGGGTAGGAATATCTCCCATATTCAATATAACATATCTATATCCTTACAAATAAGATGGAATAGAGATATCAGAGGATCATAAGAAAGTCCAATGGGTTAAACAAATGCCTGTAGCTAAAAATCCACAGATGGAAAAGATTATTGATCAGAGAATTGGTAAAAAGACCTAGAGAAAAACATATTTTGAATACTTGGTGAAATGGAAAAGACACCCTATTGAGGATGCCAGTTGGGAGATTAAAGAATATATCCAAAGACATGGAAAAATGGTGCAGGAGCTCATGAAAAGGAGTTCATGAATTTTTCAGCCAAAGGAGTATGATGCAGGAGCATCGTAAGCGAGCGAGCAAAGAAAGCACGAAGGTGGAGGACAGCTAGAAATGCACTAGTGCATGTTTTGGGGAATTTTGAATTTAAAAGAAGGAAGCATTAATGTAATAGATAGGGGGATGTATTTTCATTTATGTTTTGGGGGATTGTAATACAGATCATGAGCATTTCTCTCATCTGTCGAATAAGGAGGCATTTATTGTAATTTATGTTTAGTAGGTATCTTTTAATTCTGATAAGATAGCTTAGAGAAGAGAGGGAAAAATCCCAAGAAGACTCTCTCATTTGTAATTCAGGAGGGTATTGTAAGTTGATGTAGAATATTAGGAGAGCAAAGAGGAATATGATATTAGGGATTGCATGAAGACTAGTTGTTTCTATTGAACCATGTACAAAAGCTCTGGATTAATACAAGAATGATTTGATCCAATTTACATGGCGTGTGATGAATACTGTGCATATATTTTGGATGGTATGCTACAATTTTCTATATTTCCCTATTATGCATTTGTTTCAATGCTATGTGTATGCTTGTGATTTCATGCTGAATATATGAAGTATGTGAGAGTAGAAGTATAAGTTTTAATTATTTCTCTTCCTAAGAATTCCTGCAAGGAGTGCATTGAAAGGTCCACATAGAGTGCATGACAGAGTTCTGATTTTTCTCTGAGAAATCTCAGGAGGGATAATGTTGGCTTATACCAGAAGAAGTGTGTGTAAGGAACAAATCCATTCAACGAATGCACAGGCTGAAGGAGGAATTGAAATTCTTCAATCCCACAGAGTGGTTGGAGAATCTCTGTTGTGAGGAGCACACAGAGTTAACATCGTGGATAATTGGAGGTTATCATAGAGTCATGCTAACTGTGTATGTAGGGATTATTTGAATCTGGAAGCCATCAAGGAAACCCAATCTCAGGAGGGTTAGAACCTTCGAACAGTTCGAAGGGAGGTTAGGATTTAAGCTGTCATGAAATTCTGAGTTTAGACGAGTTGGCGTCTCGAAAAAATTTCAAAAGATTCATCGAAGCTCAAGTGAATGGTGGAGCACTTCTTAGGGAGAGTGTCGAAACCACAAGAGTCATTCAATCATGATAAGCTGGAAGGAGGTTAGGAGTAGGTTCATCTGGTGTGTAACACCTAGAGGAGCTATGAATCGTTGGTCCGGTGGGATCAGGGCCATCCATTGAGTTTCGGGAGTTCAAGATTCGTTGTATCTGGAAGCAAGGTTAGACCTTGTCCTTCAAAACCCCAATACATGAAATCAAGGTTATATCTGAGCCTTTGATTAATGTTCTCTGTGAACCATTGATTAGGGTGTGTACGGTTAAGGGAATTCGGCATTGGAGGAAAGGTGCACACATCATTTTTTAATCCCCGAAAAGGAGATCGTCGACAAGCAGCCAGGACCCTTGGTTTGTGGTGGATATGGATCGTTGGGTCTAGGTCACTGGTGATCAGGTTTCAGGATTTCCAAGGTTGAGTTTTTGAGTCTATTCACCTCAACATCCCCAAAATTGTGAAGTGTGAAGCGTCGATAGAATTGGGCCCGTGGCCACATTCGCACCATTGTTTTGTCAGAGGAACTGTGCCTAGCACCCCTTCGTGCTGGCAGGGTTCTATTGAAGGCTCATGGGTTATTTGTTGCAAGGTTTCCAGCAAGGACCTGAGAGCTGCTTCGACTTAGGGATAATAGAAGATTCATGACATAGAGGTCAGTGGACCCTGCTGAGGTGGGGGTTTGCGTCACATTCCTGTGTCCACTCAAATTTCTTCCCTTTTCTTTGTAATGCAGTGATGAGGATACTGACCTTGGAGAATCCCTTAATGAACCTTCTGTAATATCCAGGCAATCCCATGAAGGATCACACTTTGGTCACATTTCTAGGGGAAGCCCAATCCATGACTAACTTGATCTTTTCAAGGTCTACTACCACTCCTTCATTTGAGATTACATGGTCTAGATATTGGATTTCCTTTTTAAATAAATCACACTTGTTTAAATTAGCGTACAACCGATGTTCTCTTAACTCTTGTGACACTATTATGAGGTGTTCTTCATGCTCTTCTTAATTCTTGGAATACACGAAGATATCATCCATGAACAATAAGCCAAACTTGTCTAAATACTTACTGATCACATTGTTAATCAAACACATGGATGTAGATGGTGCATTTGTAAGTCCAAATGGCAGCTCAACAATCTCATAGTGCCCATAACTTGTTCTAAATGTTGTCTTGTGAATGTCCTCATCTTTAATCATGACTTGGTGACATCCCGACCTGAAATCTATCTTATAGAAAATTGTATCTCCTCTTATATAATGAAAGAGATAATTTATCCTAGGAAAAGGACATTTGTTCTTGATGGTCATATTGTTAAACTATCTATAATCAATGCATAGCCTCAAGGTACCATATTTATTCTTTACAAACTGGGATGGTTCTCCCCATGGATCCACATTAGGCCCGATATAACTCTTGTCCAACATTTCCTTTAGCTATATTTTTCAGTTTCACTTCTTCTGGTGTACTCATTCTGTAAGACACTCTCGATGCTAGGACTGCTCCATGAATGAGATCGATTGAAAATTCAAGCTCTCTTTTCGGAGGTAATCCAGGAACTTCCTCAAGAAACACATCTATGAACTCCCTTAACATTGGGTGATCTTCAACTTTCATTTATTTTCCTTGTGCCGAGTATAATACTTGTATAGAATACAAGGAACACCCTTTCCTGCTAAACTTCATAAATTTCAACATTGATAATTATCTCACTGAAACTAGCTTCTAAATTCCTTGCAAAATTTTGGTGTTTCCTTTCTCATCTTCACATTCTAGGATTTTCTCATAAAAGTTTAATTTTTCCTTATGGGAAGCTAACCAATCCATGCACAACAATACATCATATGAAACAAGGGGTAAAATATTCAAAACTTCCTGGGTCTAAAATCCATCCATTCTGATTGGAAAAGCCTCAAATAACTCAACCACTTTCCTCTTTGTTCCCATGGATAACTGAACTAACCACGCCTTGACATGCTTATTTCTCTGTAGTGAACATGCCTCAACCACTTGAGCTGAAATAGAACTAATATTAGATCCTGGGTTAATTAAAATAAAGATCGATTGTTCAGTACTAATACCTTCCAATTCCACCACAGAGGCTTGGTGCTTTTCTTGTCGATTTTCTACCACTGCAAAAATTGTCGATACACTCCTAGCTACATCGATGACTATAGTTTCCTCTTGCACATTATACACTCTCTCATTTTAATGTTGTCGGTGGAGAAAATTGTTTAATAGATGTGGCTGTCCACATCCCCAACATTGGAAAGGTCCTTTCTTAGGCTCCTCTGCTCTTTCCCTTGCCTGCTCTGCTAGTTTATTTCTAATTTGGGATAGAAATTTCTATCGATGCATGTTCCTTCTTGGCTAACTCAACTATGCAAATTTTCCCAAATTGTTGCATGGAAATGACTTGAATACCTTTCTCTAAAATCCACTCTTGTCCTTATTCTTCCAATATTTTGAAGAGTCATACTTATTCTTAGAGTGATCATAACAATGTTTGGCCTTCTGAATGGTGCCCTCCAATGTCTTGGGTTTATCAAACTCAATCCTATCTTGATAGAAATGTGGTAATCCACTAAGGAAATGCTAAACTCTTTCCTTCTCATCTTTAAGGTAGGGAACATACCTTAACAAATCCACGAATATTTTTGCATACTCATCCAAATTAAGTTGTCCCAGCTTAAGTTCATGAAATTCCTTTATTTTGTCAGCATAATTCTTTTCATATAGATAAGTCTTACAAAAGTATTTATAAAATTGTTTCCATGTAATTTTTCTTTCCTTTAGTCCCTTAATTTCCTTGAGGTCTTCCCAATAAATGGAAGTTCCTCCATTCAAGTTAAACATAATGATTCTTTCCTTGGTGTTATTAGAATAATTATGAACTTGGAAGTAATTTTTCAGCCCAAATAGCCATGCTTCAGCCTCTTCTCCTTTCATTATCCCTCCATCAAAGGTAGGAGGTTTAGCCTTCTTAAATTCTTCATTCAAAGAAATTCAAGAATTATTTCTCTTTCTCTTATCAGGAATTCTAGATTTCGTGCCACTACTAGATTGTTATGCCGAAGTATCCTTCCATCTAGATGACATTGTGGAGATAACACCACTCTATTCTCCCTTCTTGGCACTCTGATGCTTCTTTATGTAAGAACTCCTTACCACATCACTGTGAGCCAGTCGATGCCTTAGAGTATTTGAAGGATTTTCATCCTCTCTGACTACTGTAACTTTGCGTTGCTAGGGCCTTGTTGCAAATGTTTCTGAATTTCAGATAAGATCTACAATATCACTGCATTCAACTCTTCCTTCTCTACATGAGCCCTCATAAGTCTCTTATTGTCTGCCTTCAGACTTCTCATAGTGGCCATCAAATATGGAGGGGTTTCTCTATCCCTCCTACCATCATACGCTTCATCTCTAACATGTGAGGTGTCTTCCATATTATGCTACACCATTTACCTCTATGATTCTTCAATTTTTCCTAGGTGTCGAAACACCAATTATCATCGACATGTTTGTCAAAATTTAAAAAAAAACATTCATTCTAGATAACATAAAACCCTTCTTAAAAAATCTTAAGCAGTTTGGGTGACCCACTCAATTCTAGAGTTTGAATTCTACTCGGATACCACTCTTTAACACACCCAAACCTTTTAGTATCTTTTAAGGGATGGAGCATTAAAATTTCTCTTTTCCTAAATCATATAAAAACCTCTTCTCAAGGGTATTGTCGACTTTTTCATATCAATACCTTTCCAATGACTATAACCATGCTAAAAAGTAATCTTTGGTTTTAAATTTGTCACCTCTTAAAGTTTCTCGACCCTTATTGGCCAACACCCAGCTCAATGTCACGTGGCATCCCCGTGGACACTTCTAACTCCTCAATCATTCCAAATAACATGGAGACAACATGTCATCGATCTGGCACTCACTTGTCTTACCATTGTGGAACTTCAGTCCATGTAAGCTTGCAGTCCTCATAATTCATGCCTTCAGTTGATCTCCACATTAACTATCTCTGATAGACATGGTATCGAAGAATATTCCCTTTGATACCATCCATTTAACCTTCTTCTTGTTTTCCCAACTTGTTGTTGGAAACATGCCAACGAATTTTCCACATGGTCACATGCATATGCATGCAACTATATTAGAAATGTGCATGCATGCACTCTTTTGTGAACAAATTGTGTAACTAGTGTATCTAATTGTAATCAATTAGTCTAGTTGTTTGAGAGATGTTATATATACGAGCATACCCATAGAGGTGCAATGCAATGTGTAGTAGAGTGTATGAGAATGACATAATATTGTGGAGTATAATGTGTCTGTGAGGAGAGGATGGTTGTATGTATGTGTTGGATATTGTAATTCTCCCTTGAATAATAAGAATACTAACTATTATTGCCCGTGGTTTTTTCTCGTATTGGGTTTCCACATAAATCAATGTTTCAATTGTGTGATTGTTTTTTTGTTGTGTTTGGTTTGATGTTCTTATTTTTATGGTCTGTTTTTCTTTCGCTTCTCAACAAGTTGTAAGAGCCAAACTAAATAAACAACCATTTAATTTACAACAGAGCAGTAAAATTTAAAAATTACTTTATTAAGCACATTCGCATAATAATAAGAAATTAATACAAAAACAATGCATAATTCTTGGTAAATACCTGAACCTGATGCTATTATCCCTCCTGTTGTCGGCAGCTTGCTTCCTTCCTGCTTCTGCAAAACACTACCCAAAACCGTCCTCCCTGCCAACTAGGTAGCTCCCTAGCCCCAAGATATCAACGGATATACTGGCCCTCCGTGCCCAAAACCCCCAGCAACCCCGGTGCACTGATACAATCTCACTCCCAATCTTCACTTCTCTCTGCAATACTCAGAGCTCCCAAAATCCATCCCCAACTCCCGTAGGATAACCTCCCGTCAAACTCCTTCCCTTCCTTATCCCCCCTTCACCGACTCTTCCCCCTCATTAATTTCCTTATCTCCCCCTTATTAATTTCTTATCCCATTCTTTAATGTCTTATCCCCCCTTCATTAATATCTTATCCCTTTCTTTAATGTCTTGTCCCCCCTTCATTAATATCTTATCCCTTTCTTTAATGTCTTATCCTCTCCCGCATACGTAAAGCATTTTAATTAAACAATTTAAAATTATTAATCCCCCCTTAAATTATTACTAGTATCATTGAGTGTGATATGTAATAATTAATTAATTAATTAATTAATCAAAAGTTAAAAACCATTAATTAATAAATAAATAATCAATTAATATTATTAATACTAATCATTGTTTAATTAAAACCATATTAGGACAATTAATTATCTTAATAAATTTTACCTAATAATCCCTAAGCATGTATTCATCTAGGGTTTTTACATACACCCACCCTTCAGGAAACTTCGTCCCAAAGTTAAGGTATCTCGTGGTACAAAGGAAAAGAAACATGGTTCACACATTCATAACAAGTAATTTCCACTAGTAGTAAGTAAGCCAAGAAAACTCATACATACTAGTGTACATGTACAATAAATGCATGTGTAGCTAGTACATACAAGTCTCGTGCATGTACTAATAATCAATAACTATCATTCTTTAATAATTTAAGTATGCATTCAATCCAGTCAGCAAGACTAGTCTTTTATAAAAGACAACAATCAATCAATTGTGTGAGAAATCCTTTAATTACAATTATCCGGTTCAACAATTTTATTTTAAACACTTTGGTTTAGTTACGTAATAATGAATATTCATTTTTTATTTTTTTTGAAGGAAAAACATTAACTT
>SNQJ01S0002820.1:150930-170873 GCA_010110895.2 Picea sitchensis
ATAAAGACAATGCAACCCTGAGTTAGGTTGCTTCCATGCTATCACGAGAGAATACCCGTTTCCCCCTTCTATTGAGTCAAAGATTTGGAGAAACCAATACAACCTTCTCCTCAATGTGGTTTTGATACCACTTGTTATAAATGCATGATCCCATAGATGATATATAAATTGCAGAATAAAATAATTGCAAAGAAATAACGAGAAAGAATAAAACAAGATAATAGAAACACATTTAAGAGGACATGAATTTTACATGGTGAAACCCCAACAATATGCCAATGAAACATCCATGGGGAAAGGTATTGGTATTCTAACTCCTTAGAGGTAAATATTACAATATTACCATAGTGGTCTTATGAAACTTTTCCAAATTCCTATTAGGGTTACACAAGTATATAATGTATTCAACATAGGTTCCATCATTTCATGAACTACCACCATTACGTGAACCACCACTATTGGTGTTGCACATGGCTTATAATACCTTAGGTTTGAGTTATCTATGACCAACAAAACCCACCAGACACGATCCCTTTTGGAATCATCTTCTTGCACAGATGAAGTCTCAAACGAGGTATCTATTGGGACTGTAAGAACAATGTTTCTAGAGTAGTGAGGGAATGGGAGGTGACCATTATGTTCATTCTTTACTTATCAGTTTTGTGTGAATTACTTTGTCCTTTTTCTCTATTAGCTACTTAGTGATTTCAGATTCATGCTATCATTATAATCCAAATTACCACATACCCAATTACTGTAACAGTCATGATAATTGCACAATGATTAAACATAACATATATCTAATCTACTATGCATGCAGACAAAATTCATAATAAGTCATATATAATATGGTTAACACAATATTTAACGTGGTTCACCAAACTCTAGGCTATGTCCACAATGGCTTTATACTTTATTATGTGTTTGGTAATTGCTTCAGGTTTGCACACTACACTTAGAAATCTATGTCATGCTTATCTTTCTCTTCTTCTATCCTAGCCATTCTGGAGTGCAAGCCTCTCTTTCTCTGCATCATCCATTACATTCTGACCTGGGTTATCTCCCTTCTCAACCTATCCTATCAACCTTCATACTGACTAGCGTTCTCAAAAATTTGGAATAGACTCCAGAATATTGTGTGATAATAACCACATGGAGGAACCAACCAACAATGACTAGGAAGGAACTGGAACCCAAACATATATTGAGGATGAACCCCTATTCTCCCAACCCGTTACATATTTATACATACAATATAGGGCTTAAAACTTACTTGGTTTCCCCCAAAACCCTTTTACAATGCAAGACTACTCCAGTTAACTAGTTGTTCAACTTCTTTCACCTAGTTTTCCGTCTGCATGCTGCTTTTTCACTCTGACTGCTTTCATCTTGCTTTTGAAAATCCTTCCATCTTCAACCTGTTAGGTTTTCATCCTTCCTTTTCACCTACTTTTGTATCCTGCTTTATTCATCTCTTTGACTAATTCTTCTTATTTCTTTTTTCTTTTTTTTATTCTTCTTACTACACATTGTACTTTTGGATGTGCCTTAGTTGTGCACTCCCTAATCTTTCTTCTTCTCCTACGCACCTTTGTTGTGCACTTTTTCTATAATTGGCATTTTCCCCAAAATTATATCCCAAAAATGCCTGTCCAATAGGCCCCCAAAACTCACCTATGGCTTGTCCCAAGCCACTCATGCATGGTTCCTGCTCTTCCATGCTGCAATGAAAATTTGGGAGGCTTCTTTAGCTACCTCCACTTCCTTCGCTTCCTATGTTTATGTGATCTCTTCACCCCCTATGTAGTCAAGGCTATAATTTTGTCTTATGTTTCATAAGTTTCTTGCTTGACCTTGCCTTGTGCAGTGGCTAGTTCATTGATCACCCTCACTGCTTCTTCTTGTAGCAGTCCTAAACACTGTTGAAGGATCTTTTGTTGATCCCTCATTTTCTCCACTTCCACGTATGACTACCTCTATGCCAAAAGTTTTTTCATACGTTCCATTGGAGGAAGTGTAGTGATACTTCTAAATATTTTCATGCTTGTTCATTTCCTTCTCTTAACTTGGCCTCTACAACCTTCATATCTAGATCGTCCACTAGGTCTATCTAAATTTGTGCACTCTCCTCGCATAGTTTGGCCCACTCTTCTAATATGTTATTAATGTTGGTGACTGTTGTCGTCGCCATTATCTCTTTTCCTTCTTAGACTTTTGGTGGTGTGCCTGGTGCACTACAAAATTATAGGTCCTCTATATATGATTGAAATTATTTGATGACTTCGTCGATAATAAATTCTTGTTCTTCCATATTAGCTTCTACTACTACGGGGACTTCCAGAATGGCCTTGTATAATTTATGTATGGCTACTTGAGTTTTCTGCGCAAAAAAATTAGCTTTGTCCTTCTCCTTGAGGGATTTACTTACCCTTTCCTCTACCTGATTCTTGTCTTTCATTACATCCTCCACTCAACCTTAAACGTCCTTCTTTTGCTGGAGTGCAATGTCAAATTGTTGTTGCAACTGATATCTTTCGTCCATCATTTTTTTCAGTGCCTGATGTGATTCATCTCCTATGTTCTTAAGCTCTTGTAATAAGACTATTTGTAGGTCTTGTAATATTTATATCGACATCCTTGATACCACTATGTTCAAGTTTCCTAATGCATTCGCCTTTTCTCTTAATTCGTATGTAGAAAATTCAAGTGTGTCTGTCTCAATCTGAAGTGTTCTATTCTTGGATGCTATTTGTGTTAAGGTTGGATGTGCATCCTCTGCTTCCTTTCCCAGAATTATGGATGGTTCTCTTGGTTCTACTCTTTTTTTCTAGGGCAGTAGCTGACAAGAGTTGTTGGAGTGATGCCAACTGATCCTGCGCTCTTTGTTGCTTCTCTTCTTGCTTCACGGTTGATTCCTCCATTATTTCTTTTGTGTCATCCCATACTTGGTATTCAATCGTGTCCATATTGTCATTGGTTAAATTATAAATTGGGGTTTCCTTATGTGCTTTAGCCTTCTTGTGTGCCCCTCCTACTGGTTCATATGAACCCCTGCGATGCATTGTTTTGCAGCTGCAATGAATGCATTTGGAACTTCATCCTTCTGACATTTGTGCAACAACTTGTAGGCCAAGACCTAGATTGCAAACCTAACATTATCATCGTTGATGTTTTTAACATCCAGTCCCCTTTTCCACTTGAAAGTCTGGAACTTTTTCTTCATCAATTCTGAGAGGGATCTATCTCCTACCTTGTTGAAAAAATGGGACAGGTCATCGTCAACTTTTGGGAGTCATGTGATGAGCGCAATAATATCAGTCTTAATTTATACTAGTGGTTCAAGTCAGAGTGTTTCCCCATGGATGTTGTTGAGTAATACCTTCACAAAATCATTAATATCCATACTGCGTCCAAAGTGTGGGATTTCCAACAAGTTTATTAATCCCTCCTTCTCCAATCCTGTCTCCCACTCATGTGTCTCCAACACTATCACTCACGTGACCAACACACTCTTAATGAAAAAATATTTTTCCCTATCCAACTTCGGGAATATTTTATCTTCAGTAATGTCATTATCCACGAACTTGAGGCCAAAAATATTTTTGAGCATATATCCTTCTATTCTTACACCAGGTGGGACTAGTGTGGTTTACAACTGATATTTCCCATTGGATAGTACAGTGATTGGTGGTGCATCATCCATCCTATGTGGGATGTAATTTCTATGGAAACTGGATTGTGAACTCGACGCTAAAGATCTGGGTACTTATTCGACCTCTGGTGTCTCTACTGATGATTTTTCTTTTTTTTTTGCGTTGCTCCTGACGGGGCTTTAACGTTTGGTGGGGCCATATTTATTTTTTGATAATTTCCTTTCTTGGCTCTATGACTATTCTCTGGAAACTATGGTTCGACTATTCTCCACTCAAATTCACTCTAGTTCGCTTTGGTTTTCTCTGTCTTTCATGCATCTCTAATTCATAATGATTTATGTTGAATGACCCTCCACTATTTGTGTGCCTTATTTCCAACTGTACATCTCTCATTATGCCTTAACTACCTTTTCCAATCTGCCAACATGGTTGATGAGTTGTTAAGCAAATGCATATATATTTCCAAATCCATTTTGTGATTTTTTCCTTCTACTTCCAATCTGTTGTGATTTCCATCGAATTTTACCATTTAGTATTATATGATGTCTTTATGACTTGTCATTCCCACTTCATATCCATCATTTACTTTCTTTAATACTTCCAACAATATTTCCATTAACAAAGTGTGCAATTATTCTTACTCGTACATATGTGTGCTTCATAGTATTTTTCTTCTATGTATTATTTTCCGAATTGGTGCAATTCTATCCTGATGCATGATAAACATTCCTTCTATGCAGTCTCCTATGCCTGGTACTCTATAATATTTTTCTTCTTTCTATATCTCATTTTTATTTGATTTTTTTCCTTTTCTACTTTTTATTTTTATTTTTTATTTTTTCCTTCCTAATATAGTACAACTACTATGGTACATATGTCCTAGCACAACCTAGATTACTGTGTATACTATCAGCCATCTCTATAGAGTTTCATCCGACTTCCATTCACCATTCCTCCAAGGACTTCTCCATTCAGGGTTTCCAACTGCGCAAAATCTATCTCTATTAGATATTGAATCACACATGGTCGTAACTAATGCATTCTAAATTTTCATGGATGCTGCATGAACTTGTTGTCATAGAGTAATACCAAATCTCCCACCTCAAACTTTTTTTGTTTAATGTGTCGATCATGCCAATCCTTCTCTCTTTCCTTCTGAACTTGTTGGTGGAAACCTACAACAAACCAATCCTCCTCAAGTTATACTAACTGTTGCAATATCTCCTCAATTGTGCTAGAGTATGAAAGACCAGTGATTGTTTCAATGTGCATTCTAGGTAGAATACAATCCATTGGCATCGCAGATTCTTTCCCATGGACCAACCTGAAAGGTGTCCTCCATGTCAAATTTTTACTTGTAGTCATGTAATCCCATAACACTGTAGGAAATCTTAAGTCCCAATAGTCTCTCCCTATGCTGCAAATCTTTTTCAAAGCATTCTCCAATATTTTATTGAAAGCTTCCACTATTCCATTAGCCTGAGGATGATATGGTGTACTCTTCTTATGATGAATTTGAAACTCCTTAGTCAATGTTGCAATTGTATTATTCAAAAAGTGTGTTCCTTGATCTCTAAGTAATATGAACATAGTTACCAACTTAATGATAACTGTGACCTCAAAACGAGAACTTTGGCCCAAAAAACCCATATTTTTGCATAAAAACATCAAAATCAACTCCCAAATCAAAACGTGGTGCTACCGATAGCATCATTTTTTAAAACAGGGTCAAAATTACAACATTTTTGAAACTTGGTTTTCAAAACTTAGACAGTAGCTTAGAAAAACCTTAAAATCGACACCTAAAAACAAATAACATGTTTTTTCTTTTTTCTTTTTCTTTTCAAAACGTTAAAATTTGAGATCATTTGAAATCGTATTTTATCACTTGGTACCATTAAAAACAAAACTACCATCAAATTGAAAAGTATTGCTACCGGTAGCACCAATTCTAAAATTTGGGTATGAAAATGACACATTTTTATAATGTGGTAAAATAACTCATCATTATTGTAAACAATATCATAAAAGAAACCCTTAAATGTTTACTTTTAAAATCTTATTATCAAACAAAGCACAAGGTAATACATAATTCCATGAAAATATCACAATATACTTTAAAAATTCAACGTCATTTTTTAATATTTTTTTACTTTTAATAATAAAATAGTAAATACAAGTTAGATTGAATGAAACATAAATAATTTCTTAAAAGTATTGTTGTATTGACCATATTCAAAACATATGAGCTAAGAAATTTTATGAGCTAACAAAATTGTGAAAAACAAAGAAAAACTAGAAAAAAATGAAAAAAAATTACAATTTCCACTAACAATAATTTAAAAACAAAAATACATTTTTTTGGTTAAAAAGAAGAGCAAAAAATCCCTTCAAACTTAAAAAAAGAAAGATAAAATTCGAAAAGAAAACTGAAAAATAATCAAAATTCAATAAAATATTAAAAAAAAAAAATCTAAAAAAAAAAAAAAATTAACAAAAACACTAATATTACCTAAGCTAGAAATTTATTTAAATGTTTTTTTTGATAATATGTTAATAATGTAAGAATGTTATAATATAACATTGTTATAATATAACATTGTTATATTATAACATTGTTATATTATAATATTGTTATAATATAACAATGTTATATTATAACATGGTATGTTATAATAATAATATTACAACATTATTATAATATAACATTGTTATATTATAAAATATGTTTATGTTTTTTTTAGATATTTATGAATTTTTTTGTGTAAATTTCATTTTTTAAGGTTTTTGATATAAATTTTAAATTTTTTTTGTTGTAGTTTTAAGGTTTTTCAATTTATTTTTGTTAATTTTTATGTAAATTTTGTATTAAAATTTTTATTTCATGTTTTTTAATTTGGGGGTTTTTTTATATGTTTTTAATTTTGGGGTGGTTTTTTCACCGTTTTAAATTTTTTTTTAGCTATAACTTATTTTTTTTACCTTTTTNTTTCATATAAATTTGTTTTTAAAATGTTTTTGTTTTTTAATTTCATTTCTGTTTATTTTCTTATTTATTTTAGTTTTTAATTAATCCAAAAAAAAATGAATTATATTTTTTCTTTAAATATTTAAAAATAGTTTTATTTAATTACAATTATTTTCTATGTATTGAAGTAAGGTAAACAAAGTGTGTTAAAATTGATATTTTCCACTATATTTAAAATGTATGGAACCATAACTTAATTAAGAACAGATAATTGTATGAAAAATCTTAATTTCAAGAAACTAATTGGTGTACAACATTTTTAACATTGGATGAAGCATGGAAATATGATTAAAAACAAGATTGAATAAAAATTAAAATAAAAATAAAATAGAAAAGTTTGAAAATAAATGAAAAAACATCATTGAGAAAAAAAAGAAAAATTGATCAATTTGAAAATAAATGAAAAAATGATCATTTAAATAAACAAAGTGGAAACCTTATGTATTAGAAAAATTAAAATATAAAAAAACCACCTAAAAATGGAGGGGGGTGCTACCGGTAGCACTGTTTTTAAAAATGGGGTAAAAAACTTGACCCCCCAAAAAACGATAACTTAATTGAGTTCTCATTAAGTTGGTAACTATGATTATGCATGGACATCCAAACCTTGAGACTATGTTCTCAAACAGAAACCTCACACCGGTCTTCATGGTGCAATCTGTAACTAGGGATGCTTCGACCCACCTTGTCAAGTACTCTATCACAGTGATTATGTACATTGCCCTTGATCTTCTCGCTTGTGGGTTGATTGGCCCTACAAAGTTTATATCTCATTTTTCAAATGCTTTCAAGGTAACTTGTGGATTCAAAGGAATTTCATCCCTATTGGATGGCTTCCCCACTCTTTGAGATATGTCGCATGACTAAGGGTATCCCTTCACATCTTTATGGAGTGTGGGCCACCAAAGCCCTGCACACAAAATATTATGTGCAATTTCTCTTCCTGCATTATGTCCTCCTGTAATCCCATCATGCACTTCTTCCACTATCATCAATATTTTGTGTTCCAACAGACATCGTCTCAATATTCCATCTGCACCCAACTTGTATAAATTACCTACAATCAACTGATAATCCTCTACCTTGACTACCAGTTGTTTCTTCTGCGCCACTGTCATATATGTTGGATCCATGTCTGTACTGAGAAATTACACTATGTCCAAGAAGTAATCATCCACCATATTTATTGCAAATAGTTTTTCATCTGGGAGGTTGTCATCTAAATTTACTGCATCTTCTCCTAATAGTATGCACGATAGATGAATTGGTCCTGCAATCAGCTTCCCTAGTATCACTACAACCTCAAATTCGTATTCTTGAAAACATAGTATCCATATGCATATTCTCCCCCCCAACACTACCATGTTCACTAAGTATTTTAATGCATAATGGTTTGCATACATATTAAAGTGAGACCCAAATAAATAATTTCTGAACATCTATAGTGGATAGACCATTTCCAATCCTTCTCATTTTGTGGTAGTATAATTATTCTCTACTATGGACAATTTCCTACTTGCAAAAGTGTTGGGCACATGCCTGTTTTGGGAAGGAAGTCTATTTTGGGCATAGGCCTATTTTTGGGAGAAATATTTGTTTTGCTAACATGGATATTTTTGGGAGAAAGATCTGTTTTAGGAAAATTCATATTTTTTGAGGGAAAGACCTATTTTTGGAGCGCGTGCAATAGGTGGCAAGAAAGCAGCATGAAAAAAAATAAGGAAAATAAGCATCCAAGGGGGAAAACAACGTGGCGTACAGGAAGACAAGACTAATTGTGATAGGGTTAGGGTTTTTAACAAATATTGTAATGAATATAATCCTATAAAGTAGTATAAATAAGGACCCAGGAGGTCTAGGTGAGGGTGTGGTCAGTTAATTATGGAGAGTTAGTTGTCTTGGGAAGCTATTGATTGTAATAATTTTCATGATAGAGTGGAATATGATAGGTTTTGAGGGTTAGGTAACAGGATGAAGAGTATGATGTGATCTAGCCCTCATTTTGATTGTATTACTAAAGATGCAAGTTAGGGTTTTTGACTAATCCAAAATTAGTCGTGTGAGACTAAAGTAAAGTTTGATGAAAATGGTAGCCTCTTGTTGTTAAAGTTAAGGAAGGTTTGTAGGTATGTGATCATATACACCAGGTCTATTACAAAGTTAAAAATCAGATTTGGATGATGAAATTGATGAGAGATATTGGTTGAGGTACATGTTGGGTACACGGTTGAGACAAGTAGTTGATGAGTGGGCACATACATGAGGTGTATAGTTGATTTTGTTGGTACATATTGATGATTCATATTTTATGTGTATTTGATGCATGATTGGTACATATTTGGTGCATGGTTGATGCACTCGTTAATGGTACAAGTTGGTGTATGGTTGATGCACTTGTTTATGGTACATGATGATTATAGTTTGTTTGGTACATGTTTATGCATGGTTGATGCACTTGTTTATGGTACAGGTTGATTGGTACAGGTTGTTACAGTGGTATATATTATAGTGATAGTGTGACAATGGTTCCATCATTCTACTTCTATGTCAGGGTGGTTGGACGGGGCAAGGACAAGTTGTTATATCCACCTTCCGGTTGTAGCCAGAGAACATAGGGGGTCATAGCCTCCTTCTAGTTGTATCCATAGAATTGGGGATTTGGAGCTTCCCTTAGGTTGTATCCTGAGAAATTAAGGGGTTGGATTCTCCTTCCAATTTCACCTAGAAAACAAAGGAAGTTGGTGCTTCCAATGAATGTAATTCTTAAATACATATAAGAAAAATCATTCTGTGATTTTCTCTTACTTTGGGTTTCCATTGAAAAACACTGGTGTATTGTGTATGTGTATGATTGCTCATTTGTTCATTTCTTATTTACTCTGAAACTATTGGATGATAATTCAACATTGATATAACACTTGCATATTGTGGTTAAAAATGACTGAATTGCTCTATTACTGATTCACCCCCCCTCTCAGTAATCCAACAATTGGTATCAAATAAGGTTCCTTCAGAAATCATTTTAACCATTGAAAGGTAGAACATGGAGAGAAACAACATCTATAAAAATGGAATACCATACTTTGATGGAAAAAAGTATGCATTTTGGAAAAGAAGGATGAAAACATATATACAAGAATGGGGATTTGAAATTTGGCAATCTGTTGTAGATGGATACAAAGAACCAACAATTCCACTGACAAATGAAAGGGCAATAAAAATCGGGAAAAATAATTCCAAAGCCACAAATGCACTTTTGAATGGTCTTTGTGAATGAGTATACACCAAATTTATACAATGCAAATCCGCTAAAGAGATTTGGGACAAGCTTCAAAATATTTATGAAGGATATTCAAAAGTCAAAGTAGCAAAGCTTCAAACTTATAGAGGTCAATTCGAACAACTAAAGATGAAGGAAGATGAGAATATTGCAGCCTACTTCTTACGATTCAGTGAAACAGTAAATGTAATCATAGGATTGGGAGAAGAAATTAAAGAGTCTATAATTGTTCAAATGGTACTAAGATCTCTTCCGATGAGATTTGGTCCTAATATATCAACACTAGAAGAAAGAGAAGATCTAGACTCAATAAGCATGGACAAACTACATGGAATATTCATAGCATATGAAATGAGAACTAAATAGGAAAATCCATATATAAAAGAAACAACTTTCAAAGCATCCAAAAGGTCAAAGCAAAAGGGAAAGAAAAAGGAAAAATAACATAGCAGCAGTAGTGACATCTCAGAAGATGATGAATAAATGGACAACTTTGTCAAAAGATTGAACAAAGCAACCAACAACATATATAAAGGTAAGTTTGCATTGATTTGTTTTAATTGTGATGGTATTGATCATTTTTCTAACAAATGTCCTGATAAGAAAAATAAGAGGAATGATGAAGATTACTCAAATAGAAAACAAACATATAAACACAAAAGAACCACAAAGAAAACTTTCAAGAAAATATTATGCACCAAAGAAGACATCTCCTCATCAGATGAAGATGAGGTTAGTGGCAGTGAGACATAAAGAGTTATATTCATGGAATTAGAATACTATGATAAAGAGGACACCAAAGAAGAATATGAAGAGGTATACGTTGACTACCGATAAGAATTGTTGTGTTCCATAGAAGTTATAAGAAGAGAAAAGAAGAAAAACAAGAAGCTACAAGCGGAACTAGAAAAGAAAGAAGACACTCAGGAACTAGAGTAAATGATCACAAATTTAAATTTTCAAATAGAAGAAGATAAAAGAATTGAAGAAGTACTCAAAGAAAAACTAGAAGAAAGAGACATGATCATTGGAAATTTGGAAGCAGATGTTGTCACATTAAGAAAGGATCCTCAAGAGAAAATTATAAAGAACAACCCAAAAGTTTTGGATAACATTGTCAACGGTCAAAATCCTCATCATGACAAGTCCGGACTTGGATACAATCAGACATAAAAGGGATCAAGCTCCAAAATAACAGAACAATAAACATATCCAAAAATCTATGTAGAAACAATCAAAGGGGATATGAAGACCTATAAAGAATATTACAGGGACACTCCTCCACCAAGAAGATTCATATTCAGAAGATCAACTCCGTTCAGAAGATATTCAACTCCCAGGTATCAAACTATATTTTTTGGTTTATGTTATGCACATTATAATTTTGGACATAAAGATATGAATTGCAGAGATAACAGTAGGAACATAAACAACTTTGAAATTCATACCCAAAAGGGTTATCTAAGAAGGCCTAGTGAAACACAGAGAAGAAGTTACAACAGGTTTGAATCATTGAGCATTGAAGTAGAATGCTACAATTGCAATAGCTTTGGAAACATGGCCAAATATTGAAGAATGACAGTTCCTCCTAGAGAACCACAATAGAACAACAACAGTCACAAACAGGATCCTCAGAAAAGAACATGGATAAGAAAGAATAATCAATATAGCAATGAAGAATGCACACTTTCTCTACAAGATAAGAAGAAGAAACATGGTTGGTATGTTGACAGTGGTTGTTCAAAACACATGACAGATGATAAATACAATTTTCTTACATTAAAGAAGGAAAAATATGGAACAGTCTCCTTCGTAAATTATGATTCATCTAAAATCATTGGAGAAGGCACAATCAGAATTGGAAACAAGAATATCAAGGCAGAAAATGTTCTACTAGTAGAATATATGAAACATAATCTTCTAAGTGTGATTCAAATGTGTGACCAAGGTCATAAAGTTACTTTCGATTCACAAAAGTGTGAGATAAGAAAATAAGGTTCAGGAAAATTGATTGCAACAGCTACAAGAACTTCAAACAACATATATGTATTAAGTGAAATTGGAAATGAAAAGTGTTGTCTAGGAAAGGAAGATGAAATTTGGCTATGGCATAGAATAATGGGTCACATACACTTTGATAACCTTGTCAAAGTAGAAAAAAGGAAGCATTTAGAGAAATTCCCCAGATTATGAAACCAACCAACACTTTATGCAAGCATTGTCAACAAGGAAAGAAAACAAAGACCAGGTTTAAATAAAAGGAATATTCAATGACAAGACCACTGGAAATTGTGCATACTGATTTAGTTGGACCAACTACACCAAATGGTTTAAAAGGTGATAAATAATTTATGTTATTAGTTTATGATCATAGAAGAATGACTACATTTTTCTTTCTTAGGAATAAGTCAGAATCTTTTGAAAACTTCAAGGTCTAAAACGAAATGGTTGAAAATGAAATGGAATAAAAAATAAAATGTTTGAGATATGATAATGGAGGAGAGTTCACTTCAAATGAATTTATGGACTACTGCAACATGCATGGAATAAAAAGAATTTTTTTTGTTGCTAGGACACCTCAACAGAATGGAGTTGTTGAAAGAAAGAACAGGACAGTACAAGAAATGGATCGAACTATGTTAATGGATTCCAAATTGACAGATTTCTTTTGGACACATGAAGTGTATACACCGGTTCATATTCAAAACATAGTAATTCTTAGAAACAACACTGACAAAATTCCCTACAAGATATGGAAAAGAAGACCAACAAATGTGAAACACTTAAGAGTATTTCGAAGCAAATTATACATTAAAAGAGGATATGGTAGAATGGGAAAGTTTGACTCTCGTGTGGAAAAAGTAGTACTTGTTGGTTACTCAAGTACAAGGAAAGAATACAAGTGTTACAATCTGAGGTTTAAAAAAGTTGTGCAAAGAATCAATGTAACAGTTAATGAAACAGGTGGACGAGAATTAAAGGAAGAAGAAAATGAATTAATGGAACAACTTTATGGAGAAGAAGTAGAAGATGAAGAAGAAGTAGAAGGGGAAGATGAAGAGGATGAGAAAGAAGTAGAAGAACAAGTTCAACAAGTTCCTCCAAAGACATCTAGAAAATGAGTATAGAAGAATCATCCTTCAGATCAGATTATTGAAAAACAAAGATGCAGGAGTTGAGACTAGAAGAAGAATTTGTTCACCAGAACAAACGCACCTAACACTCTCATCTACGATTGAAAAAAACAATTTCTAAGAGGCCAACAAGGATAAATTTTGGAGTAAGGCCATGGATGAAGAATTGGATCAAATAGAGAAGAATGACACTTGGGAATTGGTTCCAAGACCAAAGAATAAGAATGTGATTGGCACAAAGTGGGTATTCTGAAATAAATTGAATGAAGATGGATAGGTTACAAGGAACAAATATATATTGGTATGTAAAGGACATGCATAGGTTGAAGGAATCGAATTTGAAGAGACATTTGCTCCAATTTCCATAATGGAAGCAATCTGATTTATTTTAGCTTATGCTTGCTCCAAGAATATTAAAGTATATCATATGGATGTAAAATCATCTTTTCTGAATGGGGAACTTGAAAAACAAGTCTACATTAAACAACCAAAAGGATCTCAGTTGTTAGAGAACATAGATTATGTGTGTAAATTGAAGAAGGCCGTGTATGGTCTAGAATAGGATTCTATAGCATGGTACTCTAGACTGGATAAATATATACAATAGGAAGGGTTCATAAAAGGAAGTGTAGAAAACAACCTCTACATCAAGGTAACTCCAGATAACATTTTATTAATTGAAATTTATGTTGATGATATTATTTTTGGAAGCAATGATGACAGGTTCAGCCAGAAATTTGCAAAATATATACAGAATGAATTTGAAATGTCATTACTCAGAGAACTATCCTTCTTTCTAGGTCTTCAGATATGTCAAAGAAACCACTAAATTTTTATTTCTCAAAATAAGTATATCAAAGAAATGCTAAAGAGGTTTGGAATGGAAGATTGCAAACCAGTTACCACTCCTATACAAACTAGTTGCAAGTTGATCAAAGATGATGATTCAAAGTCTATAGACTAGAGGCAATACAGGTCAATGATTGGAAACTTACTATATGTGACAACATCTAGACCAGATGTAATGCAGGAAGTTCAACAAGTGGAACGATTTCAACCAACACCAAAGGAAACACATGTCATAGAAGTGAAGAGGATTTTTAGATATCTCAAAGGAACATAAGAGTTTGGATTATGATATCCAAAAGGAAAGGATCTATCACTTATTTCCTACACAAATGAAGATTGAGAAGGTTGCATTGATGACCGATGAAGAACCAATGAAGTAGTGTTCTACTTGGGTGAGTGTTTACTATCATAGCTAAGAAAGAAACAATCATCACTATCCTTATATACAACTAAGGGAGGGTATAATGCAACAACAACATTTTGTACACATGTTTTATGGATGAAAAAAACTCTAACAGATATACAGGTTGAGTATGATGAGTCCATTCCAATCTATTGTGATAATACAAGAACCATTAGTATCTCAAAGAACCCAGTGATGTACTCCAAGATGAAGCACATTCCAATCACGTATCACTTTCTATAGGAACAAGTTGCAGAGAAGAACATTAGAATTGAATATGTGAGAACAAAAGAACAATTGGGAGACATATTTACAAAACCACTTCCACGGGAATCCTTTGAGTATCTTCGCCATAGACTCGGAGAAATTTCTACTCCAAAATGAATTATTTTGAATGCTTATCTTATATGTCTTATATTTACACAAGGAAGCACCATAAAGAGGACAATTTAGGTCAAGAGATCAATTTCAGGAAGAGTTCATTCAGGGGAAGTATCCCCAAGGAAAGTTGTTATGGGAATTATCGGTAAATGCAGACATAAACATTTCTCCCTAGATCCACCTAGATCTAGAACAAAAGATAACATAATATGATTCTTTCCCTAAGCTCTAATCATTAAGTTTACTATCTAGCAAGAGATGGGAAACATACCGTTTAAATATCGCTTCCTCTTTTCGTTATCATCCTAGCTCTACTCCAGTGCTCCTATGATATTGGATCTGCAAGGGAACACAAGTCAACCAAAGTGAAAGAAGTAAAGCATACTCAACGAGAACCTATGCATGTGATCAAGGAATCATACAATAAAATGAGATAAATTTTATGGGAAAGAAACATATCATTGTATTATATTAAAGTGAAAGTGGAGATTATAACCAAAGCCTTGATGTTGCAAGGTCCCCTTCCAATGACCCTTTTCTCCAACACACATACTTTCTCCAAGCTTGAATGAAGAAGAACCAAAATGACTTGATGAACTAAAATGAGGCTCTAAAGAATGATCCAATGCAAAATTCTCCATACAATCTTAGTCAATTAAACCCTAATTAACCTTACTTTATTTCTTAACCTTTTCCATGAGAAATCCCTCTTTATATAAGGGAAAGAGATATGGTTAAAGAGATTAGGATGACCCCACAAAATCAGAGAAGCGAGTAGGATCCCAACCATACAGATGCCACCTCATCTTCTAGAAGATCCATTTCTAGAACTTTCGTGAAGCTCGACTTTTTCTTAGCATTTTGAAATTGCCACACCCTAACTTTAGACCAACATGTGAAGACGTTGCAAACTAGTTTTAGGACAGGATGTTACGAGAAAGCATCATCGCACCCTGCTTATGATGCAACCTGCAATGACCTTCCTTAATAAGGTTTTTGAGAAGAGAAAGTCAATCAATTTCCTCATGAAGACATGATCTTTTGAGAACATGAACACATGTTGTCAATGGATCACTAATATGACCAAAATAATGTGTAACAAAATTTCCCCCAAAGTATGAGACTAGAACTCGTGACAGCCGAAATACTTTGTAGAATGTGTGTGTCAGAAACAAAGAGCGCATTAGTCGAGAACCTACAAATAGTTAAGTATCAGAATAATAATATACCATTGTCCAAGGTAGGCATTCTGATACTCAGATTACAAAGTGTAAAATTAGTCATGGACACTAAATATACACCATTGATCCATGTCATCATGAATCGGCATAGCCACCCAGAATACACTGTGGGTCTATGTTGTAAAGTCTTCAAATTCAGACATAGCCATGAGACATACAAAGTGGATCTATGTGTCAATACAAATCATGAATACTCCATCACAACCTAGACTAGAATGGTATGACCCAAGGTATTCATTTTCTTCGTCCCTAAGTACAAATATAATCATGTGATTACATGTGTTGAAGTCGAACATGGTAGAAACCACTTGATTACCACTCAATTATGAGAATCGTTAACAAGTGCGAGGGAAAGAACCATTGATGTCAATGAATCCCAAGGTACCCTAGTCCAATCCAACGAATGTGAGTAAATGAGTTGAATTCGAACACTCGATGGAATCTACCAATCAAGGGTCAATGATGTGAACCCATTGTTGAAAGCGAAGAGGCCTATCATTGAGGCATGAAGGCTCTAAGGTATTGAATGATTTCTAAGTCTTGTTCCTGGATAATGATTTGAAGTCGACAGGAAAAGAATCATCATAGGAGGGCCTTGATGTATCCCCCATCAATGACACAAAATGAGTAACAGATTTGAAGTAGATTAGAGTATGACATGATTCGAAACTGATATAGGGAAAGACGACATGGTAGAAATTTTATAATTGCAGATGGTCAACTCAATTGGAGGCTTATTAAGGCTAAACTTCTATTGAACATATGAATGACATGACAATGTTCTTGACATGATTGACTCAAGGAGGACCCAACATATCGACATGTGAATGGTCAAATGAGAGGCGGATGGATTTCCCAACCTAGATACAATGATGAAGGGGGGTGTCATGTTCAAGAGCGACTATTACTGCCACTGACACGGATATAGAGAAACATTTCTTTCCCAAATTCCCCCCCACCATTTCTAGCGAGTACCTCTTTATTTATATGGAAGCTTGAGGAGGATAACGTATGCTTATTGATGTAAGCTCATCCTTCGAACAAGTCCCTCACAGTATATTTAACAAATGCTGAGAAGGAGTGGTTCTATCCCATATGGGTCTTTCGATGTTTGTTTAATGAGTCCAAATAGAGAAAACTCAAGGGTTTTTCATGTTTAGAGAGTCTGAAAAACACTTAAAGAGGACTCGCCAATTTCATTTTTCGTAAGATAATCTGATTAGACCGAAAAAGTGATAATCTACCATTCATCATACGTTTTCTTCCAATATTTTTATGAGCGTGAAAAGAAAAAGGTCGCTCGATAATATTTTCATTTTTACAAAGCGTGAAACGAGCTTAAAGGATACTCCATAGGTTTCGTTTTTCGTGTTACCATTACGATTATGAAAAAACAACAAAAGTATACTCGGCTACATTCTCATTGATTTACAAGCACGAGAAAGAGAAAAAACTAAGCTCGAAGTTTTTCCTGAAAAACTCTAAAAGGATCTATACATGTGACAAATGTATAAAATCAAACCAAAATGGTGTATCCTCGTTCAATGTTCCACTCCTAGTTTTCTCATCTGCAAAAAATCAAACACTTGCAATGTCATTAGAACTTTAGGGTTTAGGTGAAATGCATAAAATAATATAAAATATAAATGGAAAAGTGAAAAAGTTAATAAATATGGGTAAAAACATATTTTTACTATTCCATTGTTACTCCAAGAAAACTTTGTTCCAAAACCCCCATTTTACCTCAAACTTCCACTGTGGATTGCAAGAGGAACAATTGATCATTTGATGAATGGTCTTCGCTGAACAGGTAATTTTCATCTCTTTCAACTTTTCGTGGATCATTTTTTTCTTTTCATTGGTTAGAAATGGATGTTTGAGTTAGGTTTTCAAGGGTACATGCGCGTGGAGGTCATCGTAGGCACCCTATATTGTGCCCTGTGATGACCTTTAGGCTAGCCTGCGATGACTCTACAATGTACTGATGGCCTAGCCTATGACGTGCACAATTCAAAAAGTGTTTTTAGATGTATTTTCCAATAAAAAGTTTCCAGGGAAGAGATGCAGATGCTAATCCCTCATTTGTGTTCCATTACAGGTTTTCTACCATAAGAATGTTGGAATGGCGAGAGAGAGAGCATGAGGAGGAATATTGATTTACTTGGAATGACCCAGGAATGGTAAATTCCCTTCGATAGTGTGGAAAGTTAAAATTCTTCAAGATCCAAGGCATGAGGGCCTAGCTGAGGTTACTGGAATACTTGGTTTACATGTGGGATGTGAATGAACAGGAATTTTGTGTGAGGGCTCACATACTTATGATAGATATCGAGGATATCTACTTTTTGACTGGGTTATCTCGCTGTGGGGCTCAATTTACACTGGCAGGTAGAAGGGGAGGTGGTGAGACTATGAGCCACTATATCAGTGCACATTGTGTGTCTGGTACTCAGAAGCATAGTGAAAAAGTTGCTATAAGAGATGTATGTGACTTACCTTTATAGATTATTCTCTACACCATCACACACATGGAAAGGAGTGCAGCTCCCCATATGTCTCTTCAGAGATATTTCCAGTATGCGTTGGAATGTATGGAGCCCTGAGTTTTCAACTGGTGTGACAGGGTACTTAGAATCATGAAAAAATAGTTGACCAAGTGTAGGAGTGGTGACCTGAAATAGCTGGGATAGAGATCAATTTTGGTGTCCTTCTTCCTAGAGAGGGTTCCATCCTTACGCTTGCAGGTGGAGTGGGCTATACCTGCCCCACGAGATCCAAGAATGAAGAGGAGGGTCGACCTCATGGAACGACATGTGACTGGTCCTATCATTAGGTATACTGATGTTTTTTTTTATTGGTTGAGAACCTAAATGCTTATGGTAAATGATTACACATATGTTGGCTTAGACTTCTGAGGTGATGTAGACTTGGTTCTTCCTAAGGGTTCTCAATTGGGGAACATAGGTAAGAAGTACATTTTGTTTTTATAATGTTTTTGTGATTTTTAATATAAAATGTTTTTATGTTCTCTATTTGATGACTATTCAAAAATTTCTTTGACGATGCAAACATGGGACCTCATCGACCTCCAAGGTTATCCCCCATAAAAAGGTGAGGGGAGAGAGTCAAGGTAGAAAAATTAGTTGTTGTTGACTACAAAAATATAGAACAAAACATGGAGGGGATGACGATGGACGTCCTTGATGCCTCTATAGATGATATCTCGAGGTGTTATCAATGCCACACAGTGGGCGTATCTGATTCCATCAGTTGACTGCTCCGTAGAGTAGCACGGGTTGTCGCATGTTATAGAGAGAAACATCCTTGATGCTATATTTTTATATGAAGCCATGTGCTTCACATTTGTGATATCTTCGTATTCGGATGAAAACAATTTTTTGTAAAACTTTTAGCGTTATATATATATGAGGCTTATACCAGCTTACTTGTTGTATATACAAAGTGTGATTGGATTTTATAAATTTCTCAAATGTCTGTCTAACACATAATTAGCTAATGCATTTGTTAATGTATTTATACATCTAGGGATCTATTGATATTCAATGTAATCAAAATGAGGTTTCAAGAGGCGAATTCATAAATATATCCTTAATAACTGTTATTGGACAAATCGGCAGGTGCGGACACTAACTGATCTCCCTAGATCCACCTAGATCTAGAAAAAAACACACCATAACATGACGCTTTCCTTAAGTTTTAGATATTGAATTTACTAACTACAGAGGGATGAGTGGCATATAGTTTAAATGTCGCTTCCTCTCGCCATCGCCATCCTAGCTCTGTTCCAATGCTCATACCATGATGATCCTACAAAAGAACGCAACCAACCAAAGTGATAGAAATAACATAAACTCAATATAAACCTATGTATGTGATCAAGGAATCATACAATAAAACACAACAAGCTTTATAGGAAAGAATCATATTACTGTATCATATTAAATGTGAAAGAG
>SNQJ01S0002820.1:170883-185671 GCA_010110895.2 Picea sitchensis
CACCATGGAAGTTTCTCCTTCTAGAAGATTCGAGAAAACGCTCATTTTTCCCACGTGTAAGCATTCTCGCACCCTGCTTATAGTGCAACCTGTGAACTGTTTGCAGCCTAGCTATGATGCAGCCTACGAGAATCAGGCATTCTCGCACCCTTATACATAGGCAACCTGCGAACTTCTTTTTTACAAGGTTTTTACACGGGAAAATGCAACTTCTTTTCTCAGGAAAAGTTCTTCTCCCTTCTCTCTTTAGGAACTCAGGCCACTAACCCCTATGAAGGAAAAAGATAGGTTTACATCATTAACGGTCATAGGGATGACAAAAATAATGTGTAACAATAATGTAGGACTTCGAATGGAGTAGACGTTACTCAACTATTTGACTACTAATTGTGAATCGAGGCATACAATAAGATGATGGATTCCAAGAGACACAGTGTCGGTCAATAATTCGATGACTGCACTGTATTACATGATATTGTTAGTTGTAGGACCAAGGAAAACACCATGTAGACTAACCAATTCATCTGTAGTTATGTAAATTTCCCAAGTAGAAGATTCTAAGTTCTGAGTACTGCAACTAGCACGATCAGCGAAGCCAATGTAGGGTAGAGAAGACACCGACATGTGGAAACCAAGAACAATGCAAGGTAATCAGTTGAAGGTCGAAACGAAACAACGAAAAGTCATTCAAGAGTATGATACACTAAATGTACAAGCACTCATGAAAAAATAACTTAATCATAGTAATTCTTTAAGTAAATCCCATTTTGGGGCTTACTCAAAGGGATTCCATCATAATCGACTAGCTCATAAGATCCCTTCTCCAACACATGTTTGACAATGTAAGGACCTTGCCACATGGCTTCAAATTTACCATCCCCTAGAAAATCACGATGCTTCTTGTAGAGGAGAACTAGATCACCTTCAGAGAAAACATGTGGCTTGACATGCTTGTCGTATTGGGATTTAACACGTTTCTTCTGAGTTTTAATAGCTAGGGTGGCATCATGATAGGTTTCATCTAGTTGCATCAAAAACAGAAGATGCTCTTCTTTGAAAAAGGTATTAGGGATAATTTCAATGACCAGTTTCAAAGACAATATTTCACATTTAATCGACAAGATAACCTCGATACCATAAACTACCTGGAAAGGTGTAAATCCCATGGCATATTTGATGAATGTCTGATAGGCCCATAATGCTAAGAAAAACATTGTGTGCAACTTGTATTATGAATTCCTATCATCCGTCAAAGCATATTAATGAGAACTTTTTTGATCGCTTCAACTTGGCCATTGGACTGCGGATAATAGGGGGTTGAATTTTCATGACAAAGACCCAACTTTTCAGTAAGTTTAGACATCATAAAATTCTGAAAATGACTACCGTGATCAGTAACGATAGCTTGAGGGATACCAAATCGAGTAATGATATGATTGAATATGAACAATGTTGTAGTTCTCCCAATGTTATCAAATGTAGGCATCGCCTCGGCCCATTTAGTGAAATAATCCACAACTACAATGATGTATCCATGCCCCTCGACTGAGTGAGGATTACATGTCATGAATTCAATGCCCCATTTGGAAAATGGACCAATGGAAACTACAAGATTTAAATAAGCGGCATGAGATCCTATCTTGTTATTATAAGTTTGGCGAGCATGGAATTTTTGAATAGCAGTAATGCAGTCCTTAAACAAAGAAGGCCAGAAATAACTAGCTCGTAAGATCTTTTGGGAAGTGGCATACCCAGACATATGACCCCCACATTCTCCGGAGTGACAGTCATTCAAATATTTCTCAGCTTCATTGTAAGTGAGATATCATTGAAAAATGGATTCAATACCTCAATGATAAAGAGTGTAACCAAGAATGATGTATTGGTGGGCTTGATAACATATACGACGACGATCAGTACTAGATAGATTGGGCTAGAAAGTTTGAGTCTGGAGATAGATAATAATATATCTTACCATACGTCATCATAGCTGATCATAAAGGGATTCGCCAGGTAAGGAATCCTCTACCACATTTTCTGTCTCAGTGGAGGGAAGGTCACATATCAGTTCGATGAAAACCAAATATTTCTTGGAATTAGCGTGCTCAAACTCTAAGTTGAACTCCTAGAGAATCACTATCCATTTGGAGTACTTGCCCCCTAAAAAATTTGGGGTGAGGATATGTTTCATAGGCTTGCAATCGTAAATAACAGTGGTCCTGTGTAATAAGATATAATGACGAAAATGTTGGACAACTTGAATAACTGCCAAGGCCAGTTTCTCTACATGTAGGTATTTGGTCTCAGTGGTCATAATACTCCAACTCAAATAGTATATCACATTTTTGTCATGTGAATCATCCTCTTGGACTAATACAATGGAAATGGTAGACTCAGAAGCATCTAAGTAGAGGAAGTAATCCCGACTATAGTCAGGGGGAAACAGTAATGGCGTACGGGTTAAGGAAAGTTTCAAAGGTTCTAAAGATTTGTTTGCAGTATCATCCCATACAAACTCGTAACCTTTATGAATTATCCGAGTGAATCGTTTCATTAGTTCAACATAATTGGGGATGAAGCGACGTAAATATTTTTCCTTCCCTTGTAAACTTTGGAGCTAGCGTAAAGTGGAAGGAGGAGGTAGATTAAGGATAGCCTCAACCTTCAAGGGATCTACATGGATCCCATGTATAGACACGATAAAACTAAGAAGTCGGTCGAACTCCACACAAAAAACACATTTGTGTTTGTTTAAGAAGATACGATAATAATGACAATGTACGAAAATGGCCCTCAAATGTGTTGGGTGATCTTGGTGACGCTTGGAATGCACCGGTAGATCATCGAGATAGGGTTTCACAAAATGATTAATATCATGGAAAGAATAAGAAATAGCACATTGAAAAGTTGCACTAACAATCTTGAGACCAAAGGGCAATTTTTGGTAGGGAAAGGTCCCCCAAGGGAAAATAAAAGTTGTCTTGTGTTGGTCTGTGGGTAAAATATTAATTTGATTATAGTAGAAGAAACCATCCATCAAAGAGAAGATTTTTTTGATGACACATTCATCAATGATCTGGTCAATGAAAGGGGTTAGGTAATTGTCTTTAGGACAAGCTTTATTTATTTCCCTATAATCTACACAGATGCGGATGGTACCTTGTTTTTTGTTCACCAGAACTAGACTGGATACCCAATCAGACAGAGCCACGAGATAGATAAATCCAACTTTGAGAAATTTTTCAAATTCAAGCTTGATAGCAGTAGCCTTTCATGGGTGGACTGAGTGAAGTCTTTGCCAAATGGGTTTATCATCCAGGTATGTCTTAATTTCATGTACAATGATATCAGGATCGATACCTGGCATCTCTTCGTAACTCCAGGCGAAAACATCGCAAAATTATTGGAAAAGGGATTTATAGTCATGGACTTCGTCAGTAGAACATGAGGATCCAATATGAAAATTATCCACGACTCTGGGTTTAATGGATATGTCGAGAGGGATGATAGGTGAAATGCTTCTCAAGTTACCTTCATACAAAACATCATGTGTTGACTGAAGAACTGAAGAAATAACCACAATGGTCGAAGAATTCAGAATCTATTGGTAACTCTCTATGGTATCATGTTCTAGGAAGAGAATGGATAGATGATGTCCATTTTCCAAGGGGGTGTATTCCATAGAAATGATTGACATGATCATCTCATCAGTAGGAAATATCACATGAAACAAATAAGAAGATGAATCATAGAGAGAAGGAGGGGAAGGGGTTGCCGATTGAATAGCTTGGTAAGAGGATTCAACCTGACTTAAAGGTATAGTGTCACCATAATGTGAGTAATCACCAGGGTTAGGTACTACCCATGGGTCGTATGACTCAGGGGTTTCATGAACAGTGGTGGATATCATGTTAATAGAGGCAACAAAAGGAGGGGGAATATCAGGTGGTGGGATTGGAAATGTACCCATCAAAGTTGAATCTTTCAAGAGACCCACTCTAACATTATCGTAACTAGGGAGTGTCATAGAGATAAAGGGAATGTTGCTAGTATGAAATTAGAATTAAGGAAGGCCATTTGGTCAGCAGTAATGACCTTTCCTTGGTGTAGGAAATGTATCACACAGAAAATGGTAGACACAACTGCACGCATGGAATCGATCTAGCTATGACCAAGTAAAAGGTTACAATATAGAGGTGCATAGATTACCTCAACCTCAACATTGATTGATTTACCTTCCAATGTAATAGACAATGATGGAAGATCATCATAGGGTTTAAATCTTGTACCATTGAAGGCCTTAATTGTATTGTGTGATTCGGTGAGGGTAGGAGAGACAATGTCTTTCCAAAAAGTAACAGGCATAATGCACGTCGAGGCTACTTCATCAATAACAGTTCTACATATATTCTTTATTTCAACAATAACTTGGATCTGAAATGCTAATTGAGGAGGAAGCCTTGGAATGTGATCTTCCAAGTCAAATATTATTAAATTATTATCTATGGGATCAATTCCATCGATGGCCTTTAACAATGCCTTCCATTGAGTAGGAAAAATTTGAAGGACTTCGAGAGCTAATATCACAGAGGGTGCTTGCGTAAGGTCTTCTACAATACTATAGTTTTGTGCAAAACATGCATGAGGATTGAACGTGGAATTTCGAACAACGCCCTTGGGAGGAGGGTGAAGGAATGTATCAAGACCCAATATTTTGAGATGAAGAGGACCATTTGGAGGTGAAGTTGAAGGAGAAGTTTGAACCAACGAAGGTAGTATATCATCAACTTTCTCTTTTAACAGAGAGTAATCCTTGGCTCGAGTTGCGACTACAACTTTGTTCTTTTTAGAGTCACCAGTACACATAAGGACATAAGAAGAGGTAGAAGGGGTAGCTTGGTCATGAATGAGTAGTTGGTCTTGCTACTAAGAAGGGAAAGGTTGTGACAAAACAACAAGTGTAGAAGGTTTCCTAGTCCCTTGGAGGAACTTAGTAACCTTGACACATACTGGAAAATCTTTCGTCTAATGATCGTCACCACAAATAGGCTTACGTTTTCCTTTCTCATTAATGGTTTGTGTTTTGGATTTATCATATTGTGGATTACTATTCTTGTCCTCCTTGTTCTTACCCTTTCCTTTATTTTTATTTTTATTCTTTCCAGTGGGCGTGGATTGAACATAATTAACCTCGACTGTATTACTGGTGGAAGGATTAGGACTAGGATTGGTTTTTGCATTAGAATTATTGGATTTGGGATTGGTGTGATGGACATGTGTAAACTGGGTCTCAGCATGGAAGGTGTTAATCACACCATTAACAACATGAAAAGTTTTTGGAGATTTTGTGGTAGGGTTTGTGGAAGGTCGAGGAGCATCAGGGATCAAATCGTAAAGTGTTCTCGTTTCTGAATAAATGAGATCGAGATACTGAGCACAACTAATCTTCTTCTATTCGGTGAAAAAACCACCCATGGAGACATCATGAGTGATAGGTCCATTGAGTTATTTGGTAAAACACTCGGACAATAGTTGATTAGGAAGGGGAACTTTGATTATATGTCTTCTCCTCCTCCACTCATGGATGTGATCAGAAATATGAGTGGATGAGGATTGTTTGAAAGAAATCAAAATTTTGGTTCCTGTCTCATATTGAATTGGAAAATAGTAATGTGTCAAAAGGACCATGTCTAGGGTGTTAAAGTCATTGAATAAACCTCGTGGTAACTCGATGTACCAATTTTCTTCTGAACCCGTGAGATTCCATTGGAAAATTCATAATCTGATGGAGTCATCCATCAAGGAGTTATATGAACACCACAGATGAAAGGGAATAACATGATTATTATGATCTTCTCCTGCTCGACCGTCAAATTTAGGAATGTCAGAAGACAACTTGGCCGATATGATGGGACAATAAGGAGAATGTAAGATAGGATCATTCAAAATTCTAGACAAATCAGGTAAATCCAAAGTTGCCAGGAAAGGAAATTGTCGGTTTAGTTGTGGAAACTGGCAGTTTTGAGGGGGAATCCTAGTAGGTATACTAGTAGGACCATAAGCAGTCTGCAAATAAGGAGACAATCCTAACAGATTCGATTGTGGAGCATTTTGAGGCACATAGACAACAGGGTTGGGTTTATTAGGGGGATTCCCTTGAACAAGAATACTAGGTTGAACATTCTAAACCCAAGTGGGATCTAAGGAAGCTAGATACGTTTGATCGAGGTTGGGGGGTACAAAAGATTTAACTTGAGTATGTTGTCCCCCATATGGTTGTAGATTTCCTTGGAAAGGAAGATTCCACGGTAGAGTTTGTACCACAAGTGCATTTTGTCCATAAAGTGGGTTATGGACTCCAACTTGAGGTTTCCCCCTAAGTTCAGGTTGTGCCCAAATCTGAGGTTGACCCCCAAATTGAGGTTTCCCCCCATCTTGAGGTTCACCTCCAACATCAATCTAGAAACTAGAAGTGAATGAATGACTGGTGGCTCCAATTTGATTGGAGACACTAGGCCCAAATCCTCCCAACAAAGGTGGAGGAGGAACATAAGGCCCTCTGGAGAGAATCTGGGCGGGTGTAGGAACAAAAGAAACAACATCATTATACCCAGGAGGAACAAAAAGTAAAGAACCTACATATGGAACTTGGCTAGGGATAGCAATGGAAGTATTCATATCTCTATACCTATAGGGAAGCGATGGATTTGGTCTAGGTGGAAGTGGTGTCATAATTGGAGCTTGGGAGATAACCAAAATTACGGTAGGAATCGTGGTAGCTTGTGGAACCATAGTATAAAGGGTAATCTGAAAAGTAGGAATTGAATGAGAACCAATCAACAATTGGTCTGACAAAATGGTGACACTATTGGTAGTACCAGTAGACTGGTTTAAGGGTACTGTATAGGTAAGAGACATCCCATAAAACTATGATTCCATAGGTTGATTAGGACCCGCTCTCAGGTTACTGTAACGATCATGCACTATCAAAGGGATGGAACTAGGATTAGAGGTTACGATAGTGTGAGCCAGTGTCCTAGATGATTCACTTTGAAAAAGTGGATCCTCTACTCCAGATCCTGCATTAGGTCCAGTAGGTTTTCCATTATTATCAACAACAACGATTTCTCTAGATGAATTCATCTGACGTATACATGTGTCTAGTCTAAGAGGGGTAAGTATGAATGCCTCTATATTGTGGGTGGGAAATCCCTCCTAAGGACTAGCACTAAGGGTTTAATCATGCATGCAGAAAATGACCATTTAAAGGCTGCTACTTTTTCTCCATTCTCCCAACACAAAACCCCATATTCATGCAATAAAAAGGTGAAAACAAGATTAGGTAACCCTACCTTAAATCCTTTGTTTGATGTCGATACCTTCAGTTTCACTCTCTCCTTGACTGCAAGCCTCCTCCCAAAGGTGAAACGCATTCACACATGGAAAAACAAAGAGCTGCATACATGCATTTCATATACTAATTGCTGGGTTAGATGTGACAATATCATAAAATAATCACACAATTTGAACACATGATATGGTGGGAAGAAAAAAGTATTCATTTTTGTATTAATCTTCACAAGAGTAAACTTTACAATATGTGGTCGGCACTACTCCTCGAATCTGGTCCCGGTATCCTCTTCAACTGTGCTCCAATTGCTTCTGTATATGCTTCTCTTCACACAATAGTTGCAAAAGGATGAGGCTAGGGGAATGCTTATTCGGGTAGAGTTTCTTTACTATGATTTTCCTCTCTCTCAAATGGGATCCTTACGCCTTCTTTTATAGGCTAGAAGGAGCTAGGTATTTGGTCGAGTGACTGGCCATGCATGGATGAAAGGTTTAGTTAACTTACCCAAAACTATGTGTTCCATCGACAACTTTAAATATTTTGTGCTTTTGTAGGTACACGCGGGCTGTAGTGGGTTAGCTAGAGTGTACACGCGGGTTGTAGTGAAGCAAGGTGCATGTGCCTTTAAAAAGGGTGTTTTTAAGAATAGGTGTTCAGTACTAGCTTGGAAAAGAGGGAATATGAGATGGCATGATGCCAGGTAAGCATTTATGGTGCAAATTAGGGTTATAACAGATGCCCCCCTAATGTGTGAGGTTAGAAGAGCATCTAATGGCCGAAATACATTATCAATCTTTATCAGCGTACCAAACTAGTGAGCCCAGAGACCAGAATGTGGGAGGTGCCATATGCAAAATAACAATTGTCTCACTGAGGCGGGAATACCGATGCTCAAAATGAAATAAAATCATGGCTACCAATCAAATACACTGTAGATCCATGTCATATAAATATATAAAGTGTAGCCATGAGCAATACACAACACATCTACATCTAAAAAAAAAGATATACATTTATAGTATCCATCTTCAAGAAGTGAATCAGGCCTGATGGCCAGAGATGAGGCCTTCATAGCTCGAGCATCAACTTCAAAATATTCAAAACTCAGGTAGGAGTGTAATATAAATGTACTAATTCACTACCCATAGGTCTTCGACGGCTTGTCAGGAACGGACTAGAGGATTTTAATGATCAGGTTGAGGGCTTCATGGATTTCGAACAAAGACTTGATTGGGCTTTCGGGATGACTGAGAATGAGGGTAAGAGACAATATGCAGAGGGGGATGACTCAATCTTGGTAATAACTTCCCTTGGATAATATCATGACATAATGTGAGACTTAGGCAGCATGATATTTTGACGTAAGTTCACGATGCAGGAGGCACCGCAAACTCTCCATATATTTGGAAGAATAACTAAACGAAGGAGGACACAACTATATGTAGCGAGAAAAACTTCCTAAGGTCATATTAAATCCTAGGGCTTGATGAACAAATGGAAGAATGTGCTTTGTCCAAGGGCTACTCATTGTGCTAGCAATAAAAATAAAATACTTTTCCCTTCCTCTTTTTGGGGTATATTTCTTTGTTTGTTTGTTTTTTTGTCTTTTTCAATAATTTTGGAAAGCTTCAAAAAGAATAAAATAATGCTACATTACAAAGGAGGATCGAGTGTCACAAACATACTAGTCCCAAGTGCATGAAACACAGGGATGCACTGGGAAAAGGGACATATGCGGGAAAAGAACACTCGGGAAAAATCATCCAGGGGCCAAAGGTTTCAAGATGCAAAGGCAAAGTGCTACAGGGATTGCATATAAGGCATTCTTCAAATGGTTCAGTTGAGAGAAACATGGAGCCAACATTAGGCCAAAGACGCAGGTATGTAAACACGGTTAAAAAAATACACAATGGTAACGTCCTTCGATGTAATTTTAACGAGCCCAGAAAAGGTAAGCTCAGTGGTTTTTCATATTTAGAGAGTTTGAAAAAAAAAAAGTAAAAGGAGACTTTGTTGAGGTACCTTTTTCAAAAATAGTCTAGTTGGTTCGAGAAAGGGGGTAAACTAGCACCAAAAAGACATCTATTCAAAACCATTTTAACGAGTGTGAAAGAATAAGGTCACTCGACGATCTTTCAAATTTTAGGGAGTCTTAAAAGAGCTTAACTATGGACTCCGTGGGGGTTCCTTTTTCGTAAATTTAGTCCCTCAAGCCTGAAAAAGGGTTAAAATTATAATTGAGAATACTCTTCTAGAGAATCGAAGTTCCTAGAGTATACCTTTGTTCATACAGTTGACCATCCGGACTGAAAAAGGGGTAAACTATTGTCGGACAGACGTGACTTCAAATTTCAGTTTAGCGAGCGTGAAGGTCAACAAGATCGCTCGACAATCTTTTCACGTTGAGAGGGTCTGAAAAGAGCTTAAAAGAAGACCTGTTAAGTTTTGGGAGTCCCAAGGGTGAGGTCAAGAGTGATAAGGAATCATGAAAATGAGTCTCAAACTCATAATTAGGAAAAACTATTAAGGACTCCTAGACCTATAGTCATTAGTGACAGCATGGACACCAAAATGCAACCAGGATCTACCTAGGGCATCCATGTTAAGGTAGGATCTACCACTAAAGTATGACACTCCTAAAGCATAAATGATGGTTCCTTGTTGCAACTCAGTGGGATCGATCCTACGGTAAAGAAAAAAAGACAACAAGATGCAGAAAGTGGAGGTGGAATCCTATCTTAAATGCAATGAGTTGGAAAAATGGTTTTTTACCAAAGGACCTTCAAAACGACCCAAAACTAAAAAAAAATCCCAATACCCAAAGAACACTTCTCGTGACAATCCAAAGAAAACTCCCGAACCATACTATATGATTTTTAGTTTAGAAAAAATGACAAAAGGGTCCAAAAATTGACAAAAAGAGGCCAAAAAGTCAATAAATAGAAGTTGGCAGCTCATTATCACCATTGCTAATTGAGAAATTGACTAAAAGCCAAAACTACCCCTTTGTGAAAAGAGTTGATTTCAGGAGCCTCAGTGGATGAAACAACCATCTGCTTGGACCAAGTAAGTATACACTACCCCCTCTTGCAATTTAATTCTTTTTTTTTATGCATTTAAGTTCATTTTTTTTAGGGGCGTCGGCCTTTAAAAGGTCGGCCCTACATCCATGTGGGATATCCTATGATAGCCAGAGTGTACACACAGGATGCCTTATGAAATCCCGAGTGTATATGCTACTGTGTGCACTACAGCCCGTGTGGACCTTCCATTTAGTGTAAAATAAAAAAAAATAAAAAAAACAAGAGTTAACCCTCCTGAACTTGGTCTATTTCCAGGATGTATGTTCACTGGAGAGAAAGAGAGCATGAGGATGTTGATGTGTTGGTTGATGAGGACCCTGATTCTCTTGCTGCAATGTTGTATTGTGGTTTGTTAAAGTTTCTCCAATGTCCTTTCATGCGAGCACAACCTAGGCTATTGAATGCCTTGGTGGATTATTGGCATCCCAATGTAGAGGCCTTTATGCTAGAGGGGCAGTCGTTGGCTCCAATGACAAAGGATATATACGTTATGATTAGCCTCTCAAGGAGAGGGGAATGATTCAATTTTCATACCTTTCCTTCTGGGCCTCACAACATATCGAAGTTGATTGGGCTCCATTGTGAAGCCGATATTGACAGAAGGAGCTCACAAGTGCCGATAAGTAAGATCTCAAAATTTTCACTGAAAGTGATAGTGTTGCTCATTGGGCGGATTACAGGGTCTACGTCTTTGCATCAGCCTTCCCGTGCACACATGAATTATGCAGTTCATTTCTTAAATGCACAAATATTTGACTGGAGCACCACATTATTGGATTGTATGAAGACGCAATTAACAAAGTGCCAAATGTGGAATCATAGGAGTTTCGGGTTTGGGAAAATTCTCTGTGATTTCTTCTTTGAGAAAGTGCCCAGTTTTAGTTCTAGAGAGGTGATACGAGGGCACCAGACCTCTAGCCCCACATTACAAAAATGGGCAGCATTGTTGCTATGACAGGGTGGGCAAGGACCATTGAAGCCTTTGACGACAAATTTTTTGCTTTGTGGGCGTGACAAATTCTGGTCATAGAGGACTACCCCTATGCTGAAATTGACTTCTCTAGAGATCCTGAGATACCTGTAACTCTCGATGAGGATCGAGGAGATATGGGTAAGCTTGTTTTTATATATATCATTTTCTTTTTATACTCCAAAGTATCTGTCAAATCTGTGTCTGTTATGTGCAGATGTGGGGCCAGTGCAACCAATAGAATTTGTGAGGAACAGGTGACGTCCTCGACCAAAGGTTGCCCCAGCCGAAGCCAGCAGACCAACAACAGTAGGAGGACCTACATCTGGTGAGGCTAAGAGAGTTTTGAGACAAGTAGAGTGAAACTTTACCTCGCTCACTCGCACAGTCCCCATGGCAAAGATTGAGGATCTGACACCGTCTATGCAGTCTCATGTAGTGGGGGCACCATGGATGTGGGTATGGAATTTTCGACATTTGGAAAACATCGTTGATGATTATAATAGGGCCAATAGGCCATGTCCTTAGTTAGGCTGGACTTTTCACGTGTTGAGGGCACTATTTGTATATTTTTTAGGGAATAAGCCCCATGACTCGTTACTGGACGTATTTTTTAGGCACTTGTGCCCACGCATTTACTCTGATATTTTTGATATTATATATGGATTTTTATGTCTTTTTATGTGTTTATGGACTACATTTATTTTACCAATGTATTTACTTGTGCGTGTGTGTGATTTTCTTTATATGTGTGCAAAATGCCAATCTAATACATGATTAGCTAGGGCATATGTAACTTGATTCAATCTCCTAGGAACATGGATATACATAATGTAATCAAAGATTCATTCTAAGAGACGTACCCTAAGGAACCGTTGGTGTAGAGTAGGATCATAAACGTGGTACACTCCATTTAACTAAGACGCAACCAACCTAGCATCTAAATATACCCGGAGACGAGAAATACCATGCGACAAAGAATCATGCAACAACTCTAGAACTGCATTGTATTCATCAACATTGTTCGTGGTGTCACCTAAATAGATACCTCTTGAAGATAACAACTGGCCTTGAGGTGTGTAGATTACCCAAGATGTGGATGCAATCCTCTGAGTGTGTCAGCTAGCGCCATATGCAAACCCAACGAACACCTCTGATTCACTTGATATCTACCATAGTGAAAAAAACGACATCAAAGTGACACATCCATAAAACCAAAAAGGGTGAAGACTAAAAACCCAAATGTACAGGAAATATACATATGTTGCAAAAAGTTACCCAAGGTGATCTAACTATGAGTAATACTTATTGAGGTATAGCCCATTTCTATGCTCTACCAAAGAATTTCCCTCAAATTATACCAAACAATAAGAACCCTTTTTTAGAACCTCTTTTATGATGAAAGGTTCGAACCACATGGTTTTGAACTTGCTTACCCCCAGGGGCTCCTTATCTTGGTCAGAGACAAGGACAAGGTCGCCTACCGAGAAAATCTGAGGATGAATGGACCAATCATATTGACACTTGACCTTTTTTTGTGAGCCTCGTTGGCCAAGGCTGCATCCCGACACTTCTCATTGAGTTACTCGAGGTATAATAAATGCTCTTCAAGTGGGGAAGTGTCTAGAAACAATTGTATTGCCAACTTGAGAGACGGGATCTGGCACTCTATAGGGAAGACTACTTCCAACCCGTGAATGAAATGAAAAGGTGAGAAATTGGTTGCAGTCTTAACAGAGGTTCGATAGGCCCATAATGTCGAGTATATCATCAAATGCCAATTTGACTTGGCCGAATTAATCGTGCGTTGTAAGATGGTCTGAAGAGATTTATTGATAGCTTCCACCTGACCATTCGCTTGAGGGTAGTAGGGTGATGAATTTTCTTGCCTCAACCCAAGATTTGATGTTAACTCAATCATCATTGTGTTCTTAAAGTGACTGCAATGGTCAGTGACAATCTCTCTTGAGATGCTGAACCATGCTATAATCTGGTTAAACAAAAAGAGGGTGGCAGTCTCTCCGTCATTTTTGAAAATTTGCATAGCTTCGACCCACTTGGTGAAGTATTCTACTGCTACGATGATATAACGGTGCTCCCTTGCTGAAGGAGGGTTGCAGGTAGTGTAATCAATCCCCCACTTGGTGAAGGGGCCAATAGTGATGAAAGGAAACATGGGAGCGAGATGTGCCCTCATCTTCGATGAAAAGATTTGACATGGGTGGAACTTCTTGACTGATGCGATACAATCTTTGATTAGTGTCAGCCATAAGTAACTAGCTCATAAAAATTTTTGGGCTATTTCCATCCCAAAAAAATGACCACCACATCCTCCAGTATGGAAATCGTTAAGCACGATTTCCGCTTCTTCATGAGTGAGGCACTAGTGAAGGATGCAATATACACCTCGACAATACAGAGTATCTTAGAGTATGAGATAGTTCTTGGCCTGATGGTGTATACGGTGATGCTCATCACGAGAAGTAGAGGCAAGGAACTTCAAAGTCTGGAGATATACAAGTCTATCTGCATACCAGGGGTCCGAAGATGCTATCAAAAACATGTCTCCTTGAATAGGCGACTCTTCGGGCATAACATCGTCTGACTCGATCGTAAGTTCTGAGATGAGTTCCGCAAAGACCAGTGACTTTTTGGATTTCACTGAAACAAAATCTAAGTCAAATTCTTGGAGGACAACTATCCATCTACTGATATTTCTACCGATTACCCATCGTGTCAACATGTATTGAAATGGATTCACAACGGCAATGACGGTGGTCTTGCGAAACAAAATATAATGACGGAACCCTTGGATGGCATGAACTACTGTCAACGCAAGCTTTTCAATATTAGAATAATTGAGTTCCAATCCAACCAAGCCTCGGCTCGGGTAATAAATCACATATTATGAGAGTAAATAATGCTCCTGAACTAAGACCATGGCAATGGTTGAGTCTGTTGTAGCCAAGTATAATAAGAAATCTTTGTTATAATTGGGTGGCCGAACTAGAGGGGCAGTTGTAAGGGCACATTTCAATGCTTCAAAGGAGCGTTGAGGAACCTTTTCCCAATGAAAAGGAATGTCCTTCTTCAGTAAACACATAAATCCCTTTGTGATCTCGCCATAGTTTGCTATGAAATGCCACAAAAAGTTCACTTTTCCCTGTAAACTATGAATTTGAAGGATTGTATGTGGGGGAGGAAACTAAACTATTGCCTCAACCTTGAGAGGATCGACCATGTGTTATAACCCTAAAATGCACCATACAGGTTTACCTGGCATCAGGCCAACTCATGCCTCTTCCTAGCCAAAGCCATGCTGAGTAACTCCTCAAAAAACCACTCAAAACAAGAAACCCGCGCCCTAACTTCTCACTGGGCGCG
>SNQJ01S0002821.1:7360-24871 GCA_010110895.2 Picea sitchensis
TTCCCAGAGACTCTTCATCTCCTCTATCAATCACCCCGAAGTGTCTTCGAGTCCTCTGGAAAAAACCATTAGTGGTTTCTGGCAGTTACACTGTGATGTGCAACACTAGCCCTCCGATCTCCTTTAGTTTCATCTGCACCGTTGGATTAGCTCTGAAGGATATTGTCATGATTTATTCGTTTCACACTTTTGCAATTCGGAGATTCTGCGATGAGGCATCTTGACTCTTCATGTTGCGAGCTTCGAAAAGGAGCTTGGCTTCTCTAGCTCCCTCCTCTACGTGGCCACAAGCGGTGACCATTGTCTGCACTAAATGGTGCTGCGAACTCATGATCTTCATCGAACCTGATCGACGATCCACGATCTCGATGATTCAACAGTCCAGATATTTTCATGATCTTGCATCTCCCTGTTCCTTAGATGGAGGCTCTCGTCACTTCAAGTCGCAATAGGCAAAACTTTGAGATGGAGCTCAGATCGACGGTCCACGTTCTAGGTGATCTGACGGTACTGATCTTTTCACGATCTCGTATCTCACGGTTCCTTAGATGTGGGTTCTTTTCACTCCAAGTCACGATAGGTGAGGCTTTGAAATGGAGTCGGATCAACGGTCCAGATCACACCTTGATCTAACGGCTACAATTAACTCGTAATTTTGCTTATCGTTGTTCCTAATATGGAGGTTATCATCACTCCAAGTCACAATAGGAAAAGCTTCGATATGGAGCTCAGATCAACGGTCCTCGTTCTTGGTGATCTGACGGTCCTGATCTTTTCATGATCTCACATCTCGCTGATCTTTCACCACACATCCTCTTGATCAACGGTCCACGACTATCCCCAATGGAGGGTCAGGATTCCTTCACAACTTTGGAGAGTTGGATGACTCTTGGACTTATCCACCTTGCAACTTCACCATATCTAACGACTATTGATCCTTCATAGATACCCCATATCCTACGACCCAAATCTTCTCGTGATTTTTCCACTTCGTGATTTCGCTGCTTCGGGATTTCATCCACCTTCGTGATTTTGTTGTTCTTGCCATCGTTGTTCTTTGCCATTGCTGATATTTGCCATCGTTGTTCTTACCATCAATGAAAAGCTTACTCCCAACTGTAAACCTTCCAACACACACTCCATCATTGAGCAATGTTTCTCTCATAGGAGGCCTTTCAACCTCCTACCAAAACTTCCATATGCCCAATCGAAACCAAGGATTTTATTCCTTTGGGCATATAGACTGGTTAAATAACCATATTCTTTCCTCAATTTATTTTGAATAAGGAAACATGGGCAACACCTCCCCCACTGTCAAAATCGACATTTCCATCAAACCAGGAATTGTAGAAGAAATCACCATCGACGTTGCATGCTCCCCTGAAGAACTCACAGCTTAAAAATGTCTCTTTCAAGAATACTAGGACATTTTTTCCTAGTCATATACAAAGATTCCCAACCTTGATTCATCTATAGTCTAAAATCGAATCAACACTTGGCCATATGTTGCCCCAGTTTGTCAAAATCAATGCCCTCTTCACCAATCCAAAGCTGCAGCTATCAAATCCAGAATTGACAAGTTATGTTCTGTCGGGTTCATTTACCCCATTGCGTATACCTCTTGGGTCTCCAACCCTGTCCCCATTAACAAAAAATAGGGCACTATTCACGTCTGCACCAACTTCCATGATCTCAACCATGCTTGTCCCAAAGACAACTTTCCAACCCCTTTCATCAACCAAATTATCGATGACTGTGATGGTCATGAGTCATTATCCTTTATGGATGGATTCTTCGTATACAATCAAATCCAAATACATCCAACAAATTAGTATAAAACTGCTTTTACTACCCCTTGTGGTCCCTTTGCTTATTTTGTCATGCCTTTTGGAATCAAGAACGTCAGTGCTACATTTAAATGGGCCATGACCTATGCTTTCCATGATCTTACTCACATCATCCTCGCTTATTTGAATGACCTCACTGCTCAATCCAAAAAACAAACTCAACATTTAGATGGCTTACACATTGTTTTCCAATGTTGTCGCCAGTATAATATCTGCTTGAACCCCCTCAAGTGCGTATTTTGCATCACTGTCGGACACCTCCTTGGGTTCATTGTTTCCTAACATGGCATCATGGTGGACACCCTCAAGGTCCAATCTATCAAGGAAATTCCACCACCAATGAATTTACACCAACTGCAAATCTTGCAAGGCAAATCCAACTTTTTATGTCGCTTTGTCCTTGCGCATGGGTATTCATCCTTTTCTCATGCACTGTTTGGCCCCTACCCAAAACTACCCCTATACCGGCCTCTGTACACCCCCTAACTACTTTCTACCAATTTCAAATTATGCAGGAGGATGGGACCACTAACCTAGCTCTCGTAACTCCCGGATCAGTCGACTTGCACTCCCGTAATCTCCAAATCTCCTTAGGATTATCTCGTCAAATCATATACAATGGCGGGTACAAATGAGGTGGCATTGTGGGCCCACTAGCCATATATATTCCCTTTTTCCAAATTTCCACACTCAGTTACAGGAGCCCAGAGCCTCCAATTTCTAGTCCATTCTCAGCCATGGGATCCTGGTCCTGCCATCTACACATTCATATTCCCCGGATCATCATTGGAACTTGGCCCCAGGGGAGAATTTTTATGACATCACATTTAGGTACACATGCTCATGTTCATAATTATCATATAACTGCTATATGTTCTTTATCATCAGATATTGTTCACCCCGGGTATTTGGTTTTCATGTGTGAAGGTACTTGGTCATCAAAGCGACGTAGCCCCTTCAGTTATATGTTTGATACAAGCATGTAATTATTCCCTTTGTAAATCAATTGCATCTCCCATTCACACCCTCTGACATTTACCTTTAGGGTCCTTACATATAGCTCTATAGTACCATCACCTCTACTACATTTTGGTACTGTCACCCGGTAGCACCCTCCCCCACATGATTTGTCCCATTCATAGTTCCCCTTGGCAACTTGACACTCATTCTGATTTCACCCCCAAGGGATGGGAGTCTCGATAGTCTTATGCACATTCGATAAGGATCCCCAAACTTCTGCTCATCATATTGCTATCTTTTCTAATGGACTCCTAGGTCATATCGTCTTGGTTCTATTGACTGCACCTTTGCAGTATTATTATCCCTCCATCTGATGAACCATCAATTTTCCCATCTTCAGATTGTCCTCCAGTCATTTACCTCATACAAAAACCCACCCATGGGGTCCCCACCCTCCACCAGTTCTCTTTCACAAATTGCACCCTCACAGGCTAAGCCATCGTTCACTGGGGCACCTGTTTCTATATCTGTATAAACCCAAATTATTATTTATTCATTTCATAATTGTAAAAATACTTTGTTTCTAGCATTTACTTAGCTTTTTTTCATCACCCTTGATGAACTTATTTTCCCGACAAAGTAACCCATGTCACCCTTGTTTGGGGCATCCACTCTTTTTTCATTCCAACATCGTTCACAAACCCTGAGTATCCCAAGTCCATGTACCCATGATATCTAATTTTATCCACTTTGTTAGCCTCTGGCAAAATTTAACCCCATATCTATTCGTTCCTCTGACACTAGATACAATTTTACGGTTTCTACCAATCATCCTTCAAAATTCCCCAACCAAGGGAAGTCTTCAGTCTCCCCACATCTTGAATTCATTCATGCTACCTGTCAGTACTTGATCTCATCTAGGTGGATTTCAATAAGCCCTTTGATTCTTGGAGTCACGTCTCCCTTTCTTTTGACATCATCACAATTTACATAAGGGAGACAATATATTGACTCTCATTACCTTTACAATGAGGAGTCTCGGATGACATAGAGAGAATCATCCTTTCTCTCTGATTCCATTGACCCCCATAACATTCGACCTCAATAAACTCTCATGTTACGGTGGGTCTTACTATACGACTATTGTAGCTGTTTCATACCAGATGAAGACCTGTGAATTTGTTAGGCCATCAATACCTACGAGTCGTCGACAATTCTTACAGGCGTCCTTGGCTCACTTTGGATTATGTTCACCATTAATAATTTTCATTTGCCATTATCAACCACTTCGGAGGAAACTGCAGTTATCTACACCAACATACATCTTAAGTTTTCGTCTCACATTTTGGTTACATGACACAAGCTTGGGGCATTCTCGCCTCGTTTGTACACATATTTTCTTTTTTCTCCCTAGAGAAAGATTTGGGTCCCACAGCTTTCCCTCTCCCTCTGACGATTCTCTCTTACAGTTCCTCTCGACACTCTTCATTACAATGAAACTCTCAGTAAAATAAACATTGATGTATTTTGGCTACATGCATGCTCCTAACCTCACACATCAGGGGGCATCTGTTATCATTGAAATATCATCTGCAACATTGCATGCAAATGGTTACAAAAACGTAGCAATGCCAACAATAATTATTTCACCTACAAGACTGAAATGCATTGAAAAGGAAAAAAAATATACGACTGTGTAAAAAATTAACATGCACAATTTCACGAAAGGAAGCACGCACATAATGCACAGTGTGCATGGGCCAACACAACCCTGAGAGTGCACAATGCGCTAAGTGTGTGACTGTGTACGAGAAAATCTGCACACTTCTATGAACAACGCATTTAGGGATATTTTCGGCCCCTCAACCACTTATGGACTAGCTCCCAACATGATTTGACCCTCATATTTGAGGGAAATATGAATGGGAGGCTAGTCAAGGACTAGAGGGTGCCCTGAAAAGCCCATTGTTCACACGAAGAACCAATTACATTTTTCCTTGAATAAATGCTATAAATACGAGTCATGGGTGCACTAAGAAACCAAGATCTTCCTAGTATTGTTATGATGAAAGAATTCTCCCTTGAGAATCCTCTTTTCTCTTTGGATCCTTCAAGAATCATTGCAATAGGCCATTCCATTCACCTCTTGAGGGAATAGGCATTGTTGTTCTTCAACACTTTCCATTTTCTTCCATTGTAAGAAGAGCTCTCCATTAGGGAACTCAAGATCCCTCCCATGGAGTAATAGGGGACTCATAAGTCCTCATTTTTCTCTATGGTGTTTGGCCTACTAATCTATTGATCCATTGGTAGCATTATGTTGGTCATTGGTTGATTTTTATGGTTTTAAGTTTCTCATGCTTTCTAACTTTTTTTTCTTAATTGTTTTAGTTTATTTCTTTGTTTATACATGTGTTTGGCTTGTTTAACCCACTCACAAACTTCTATCTTGTCTGGTAGGCTCATCTAGACATGCAAGTGTTGTGGTTTTGCTTACCCAAGTGACAAAACCAACACAACAGTACTAAATAAAAACCCTAGAATAGGGTTGCTAATACTTTCTTAAAAATGTACTAATACTAATAAAAAATACTAAATAACAACCCTAGAATGATAATATTATTAATATTAATGTGTAAGTTAAATATTTAATAATATTACTATTAAGATCTAAATCCTATTACTAATAATATGAGTATTAATATTTAGGGTTCACTAATGCTAGTTTAAATAGTGTTAATATTAATAGCAACAGAGTTATTAATATTGATACTATTTAATATGAGCGAAAGTCAAATTAATAATAGAACTTATGGTAGAATTGATATAGTTATGTATATTATAAGTATTAAGTATAAAAACCTACAATTGTTGCGAAACATTAAAACGATGGTACTAATGACATATTAAGTCTAGAGAGGGAAGGAATAAGTAGATGAGTGAAGGAAACCAACAAACATAACAAATATAAAAGAATAAAGGGTAACTAGAACAAACCTCAATCATCTTACCTATTATTTTTGTCATAGATCAAAGGGATCTGACTCTGGCTATTTTTAGATCATTATCTTTATTCAGGTTGCTCGGATGCTTGATGATTTCAATTGATTCCCTAATTCGATGTTTAAAGAGGTGATCTTCCTTTGCTAGAATCTTGGTGTATTCTAAACATACATGGTGTTTTGATGGAAGAGAGTGCTCGAATAATGTTGAGGTGAAAGTATGTTAATTCTTGATGTCAAATCCATGCTCTTTAATCCTAATTTGAAAGGAACAACCAATTTCTCCAATGTAGCATTTAACACATTAACACTCTACTTTGTATACTCTATATTTGTGATGGTCAAGATTGTCTTTAACTATTTTCATTTTCTTTTTAATTGTTTCTGTTGGCTTGAAAGAGGTTTTGATATCTTTTTTTCTCATGACTTTTGCAATCATATCAGTTAATCCTTGGATGTAAGGAAGGTAGGCAATCGTACCAGGGGCTTGGTTGTTCAGGGTTGAGTTATATTACTTGCTCTTTCTAGGTATTTCCTTATCACATTATTAATTTCTTTTTCCTTGTATCATATGATTTTGAATACTTTGGAGAGGTGGTATTTTTCATGTTGTAGGTGCTCTTCATCGAAGATTCTAATGGCCCTTTTGACCAACGTGTTAAAACCCCTACATTTTGGGTGGGGTGATGATGGGATATTGGGTAAAGATAGTTTTATGTGTGGTTCGTTTCTCTGTAGACCACATTTCCAAGGTTCTCATATTCTTTCATGTAGATTAGTACATATAGAAATGGAATTCTACCATTTTATTCAAGCTCAATTATGAATTTAATATCCTTTGAAATATCATTCAGATGCTGTAAGAATTTCTCTAGCTCCTCTTTCCCATGGGGCGATGGTACATTAGTATCATCAACAATTCTCTTCCATATTAATGGTTTGAGGATAAGAATATAGGGATTTATTTTCAAAATTTTCCATGAAACGGTTAGAAACAATGGGGGAGAATGGAGATTCCATTTCTATGTCATTTTCTTGTTCATAAAATTCTCATTGATAGCTAAAGAATGTGGAACAAAGACAAACCTCGAGTAGTTTTTCTCTTTCCGGGTCAATTATTTCTTTGAAAAGCTTTATTGCTTCGTCAAGTGGGATTTTTAAGCATTCTAGGTTGTCAAAGGATTAATTCACCAAGAAACAACAAAACTAGTCAAGGTTTGTCTCTATTCCATATTATTTAAATATTAAGGAGAATTTTATGAACAAACAAGTGACATAGCAATGAGAAATCCAGTTTTCCCCATCGTTGTCAATCGTTTCATGGAAAAATTAAAAATAAATCCCTAGATTCTCATCCTTTGAAACCATTAAGATGGAATAAATTTGTTGATGATACGAATGTACTATGTCCCCATGGGAGAGAGGAGCTAGAGAAATTATTCCAACATATGAATGATATTTCAAAGGATATTAAATTGATAATGGAACTTGAGGAAAATTGTAGCATTCTATTTCTAGATGTACTAATCAACTCAAAGGAATATGGGAGCCTTGGACATGCAATCTATAGAAAATATACCCACTCATAAAAACATATTCATTCAAACTCCAATCATGACCCCACCCAGAATTTAGGGGTTCTTAACACTCTCGCTGAAAGGGCCATAAGATTATTCAATGAAGAGCACCTAGAAGATGAGAAACATCACCTCTCCAAAGTATTCAAAAGTGTATGATACAAGGAAAAATACATTAAGATTGCAATGATGAAATCCATGGAAAGAGCAAGTAATATACCTCGTTACCTAAGAAACCAGACCCCCAGTATGACTGCCTACCTTCCTTACATCCAAGGAGTAACTGATAGGATTGCAAAAGTCCTGAGAAAAAAAAGATATCAATACCTTTCCAACATAAACCATTAAACGAAAAATGAAATCAGTTAAAGACAAACTTGACCATCACAAATATAAAGGAGTATACAAAGTAGAGTGTTCATGTGGTAAATGGTACATCAGATAAATTTGTCATTCATTTCATATTAGGATTAAATAACACGGATATGACATCATGAATGAACATGCTCACACCTCAACATTAGTCAATCCCTCACATCAAAACACCACGTATGCTTAGATGACACCAAGATTATAGAAAAGGAAGATCACCTCTTTAAACATCAAATTAGGGAAGCAATTGAAATCATCAATCATCCCAACAACCTGAACAGATATAACGTTCTATAAATCAACGAGAGTTGGATCCCTTTGATCCACGACATAAGTAATATGTAAGAAGATTAAAGTTTGTGCTCTTTTATCTTTTTTATGTTTGTTGGTTTCCTTCACTTTGTACTTAGTCCTTCCCTCTTTAGATTTAATATATCCTTACCCTCTCTAGCTTTAATGTATCCTTAGTACCATCCTTTTAACCTTTCTAGCGTCAATTCTAGTGATAATGGTAGTTTTCAGACTTAATACTTATAATATCGTAGGTACCTATATCAATTTTACCATAAGTTCTATTATTAATTTGAGTTTCACTCACATTAAATAGTGTCAATATTATTAACTCTACTAATAATAATATTAACACTATTTAAACTAACATTATTAAATCCTAAATATTAATACTCATATTATTATTAACAAGATTTATATCTTAATAATAATATTATTAATTATTTAACCTACACCTTAGTGTTAATATAATTATTACTCTACGGTTTACTCCTTAGTCCTAGTGTCAACCTTAATACTAATAGAAATTATAACTTTTTTTTCCAATGGAAATTAACCCGCTGGGAACCCACCCCGATACTTCCCCACATAGTGGATGATATGGGAATGGAAAGCAGCAGCCCGAGGGACTCGTTGCCAGGCTTGAACTCGTGACCTCTCCCCAACCTGGGAGAGTGTGCGCACGTTCTCACCAATCGAGCTATCCCTCGTGACTAATAGAAATTATAACTTAATATTATAAAATATCTAAACCTAAACCTACACCTTAGTATTATTAATATAATTATTACTCTAGGTTTTACTCCTAAGTGCTAGTGTCAACCTTAGTACATATTAATACTAATATTATTAATAATAGGAATTATAACTTAATATTATAAAATATCTAAACCTACACCGTAGTATTAATAATATTATTATTTTAAGATTTATTCCTTACTATTAACCTTAATTCACATTAAATAATATTAATAACTCTATTTCTATATCTAACATTATTAAACCCTAAACATTAATATTAATAATATTATTAATATTATCACTCTATCGTTATTATTTAGTACTATTATTAGTATCAATACATTTTAAAGAAAGTATTAATAACCCCATTACTAATAAAACTAACTCTGTATTAATTAATTTTAGCATTAATAGAGTTCATACCTTAATACTATTATGATTCAATTTTAGTATTAACATTATTAAACCCAAAATATTAATACCCATATTATTATTAATATGATTTATACTTTAGTAATAGTATTATTAAATATTTAACTTATACTTTAGTATTAATAATATTATTACTTTAGATTTTACTTCTTAATTTTAATATTAACCTTAGTACTATTAATATTAATAATAATAACATGAATTATACCTTAATATTATTAAATATTTAAACATACACTTTAATATTAGTACTATATGTGTTATATTATAACACATATACTACGTTATATTAGTACTATTATGGTAATACTTTATAACTTATTACATGTAATAAGTTATAACATATTATATGTGTTATAATATTAATAAAGGTGTATTCCTTTGTACTAGTGTTAATCTTAATTGATATTAAATAGTATTAATAATTCTATTACTAAATTTAACATTATTAAACCCTAAAATTAATACTAATATTATTCATATTATCACTCTAGGGTTATTCTTTAGTATTATTATTAGTATTAAGTACATTTTAAAGAGAGTATTAATAACCCTATTACTAATAAAACAAACCCTAAATCTCAACAACAATATTAATATTAATAGAGTCATACCTTAATATTATTATGATTTTATTTTAGTATTAACATTATTATTAAATATTATACCTTAGTATTAAATGTATTAAAACTTAGGATTAATTATGATTAACTTAGGATTAAACATATTTTAGGGTTCTCAGATAGAGGACTCTTGGTTTTCCCTCCCTCTCTTTTTAGTATTTTTTCTTCTCTTCTTGTTTTCTTAGGTTTTTGTCCTAAATATTGTTGCTCATATGGATTCAACACGTCAACAAAATAATGAAAATCTTATGTTTTCTCCGATTTTTTTTTGAAAAAAAGGCCAAGTGTTGTTATGATCAATCCAAGCATAAGAAAGAGCCTTCTAGGGATTGGAAGAGAAAAAGAGGATTCCAAAATAAGGGAATCAAATCATCCCCATATAAGAATCTGAGGAAAGATGCTCAACTCGGTTAATCGAGAAAAAGTGTGCATCAATAAAACTTCCCATCTAGAGTGGAAAAAGGCCAGTATAAAAAGAAAGGGAATGAGTGGAGGAACTAACACATCACCCCTACCTCAACAGGCCTTGCGTAACCTCCCGGTCTGGATCATTCTATTCCCTTGAGCCAGAATGGCTCTTTAGTTCCCACAAGAACCTTCACACATGTAACGATAGGTCCTTCTAGGGTTTACACCTACACAAACATGCACAAGGCACAAACCTCCACTCCACGTGACCAACTGATGTGACCACAACCTTTACCCGAAAAGACATTTCAGGTTTTGCGACTTCGCGATTCCTATTGTGAGTCTCTTTGAATCCTTCGACTCTTGAAACCCCAAAATGGGCTTATGGTTCTACTAGCTCCTCCCTTATGCTTCCACCATGTGACCTCAGTCACGTCCTAGGGTCCACCTCTGAGTGCGTCGGGATTTCACAACTTACAAGTTCATGATACGATCTCTTCTCCCCTTCACGAAGTCTGAACTCGCGACTTCTTCTCCTCAAATCAATGATCCTAAGATTTCCACGATCCGATGGTCCAGATTGTATCGGGATTTCATGAATTGAGATTTTACGACTCTTGACTCCGAGTCAACGAATTTCTCCACTGCTCTGACCCTCGAAATGCCGAAATTCAAAACCACAAGATCAACGGCTCCCGCTGATCCAGATCTAACAACGATTATTCCTCCTAAACTTATGAGTGTTGGCAGAAACTCAACCTTAACTTCTCTGTTGATCCACTGGATCCAATGGTCCACAACGAATCGATAGTTCTCCTTCTGAGAATTTCAACTGTTCGTTCAAGTTCTCAATAATTTTTGGCCACTTAACTTAGCGCCTCCTTCTATGCTTAGTTTCTTTCAGGTAACTTCAACCTCATTTTCCCTTCGAGATCTTCAAAGTCTCTATCTTTCCTGACCTTGGCTTCTGTGAGGTAACTTCAAGGATTTCAAGGGATTCTACACGCACTCCTTGGGGCTTCTCAATAATATTTGATTCTTTGAACTTCTCAGTTCTGTGCACTCCTTGCGACGATAACTCTTCAACCACTTACTAGGTTGGAAAATTCTAAGACCTCAACTCTCTTGCGCACACCTTGCATGGATCTGTGCTATACTTTCGCTCATGTTGGTATGAGAACAATGATATCTGTCTTGAGTTTTCTGAGGTGAAACTCTGAATCTTGTCAACTCACTCCTTGCAGACCTTCGCTGCACTTCTTGCAGGAATTCTTAGGACGAGAAATAATTTAAACTCATACTCTCCTTCTCACAGACTTCATACACTCAACATGAAATCGTACATACACAACATTGAAACAAATGCATAAGAAACCATATAAGCAAACTATAACATACCATTCAATAATGCAAACAATATTCATCACAACGCCATGAATTTGAGTCAAAGAATTCTTACATTAACTCAAGTGCCTCTATACATGGATTCATTAGAAACAATTATTTGCTTATACAATCTTCTACAATCTATATTATTCTCTACTCTCCTATTCTTCTTTCTTCTAAGCTTGTACTCCTCTAAAAGAGAATAATCTTACAATACAATACATACGAGGGAGATTTCTAGAGTTTCCCCTCCTACATCTGTAAGCTATCAAATCGAAATAAAGTATACAACTACTTTACATTTATTTCAATAAATGTCTCTAACCAACAGATGAGAGCAATCGCTCATGATCTGCATTACAATCTTCAAACCATAAAAGGAAACATATATTTTCCAGATATTACATTAATGTTTTATCTTTTCAAATTCAAAACGTTCTCAAAATGTGCATTGGTGCATATCCAGTAGTTCTTCTACTTTTGCGCTTGCTTTGTTGGCGATGCTCCTAAACCAGGAACTGAATAAGGGACCTCTACATTGTTGCAGTTATTGAGAGGCACATCTGTTAAGAGATTTTCCACACATGAAACATGAAATAAAAAGGGTTTATCATGTCTAGGAGGCTACTACGGTCAATGATGTGGCCATAAGTGTGCCCATAATATATGCAGCTATTGAAAATTGGTAGGTAGACTACCATGATTTTGTAGTGGAGATAGAATGTACAGTTACCAAGAAACCCATTTCTATTTTAATTGACCTTGGATCTAACCTTAGTTACGTCTCACCTCAAGTTGTTGAAGCATGTTCCTTATATATAAATAAAAATGGAAAGGAATGGTTGGTTCAATTAGCCACAGTAACCAAGAGAAAAGTGGCATAGGTAATAAAGAATTTCACATTGAAATGAACGAATTGGATACTCAAGAATCCCTACATATCCTACCCCTAGGATCATATGAGGTGCTAATAAGCATGGATTGGTTGGGGATTCATATGGAAAAAATGAAATTCTATGATAAGACCCTAGGGTGTGAAGATGAAGAAGGAAATGAAATATTTTTGCAAGGCATTCCAAAGCTAGTTTCAGTTAGACAAATCCAAGACTATATCTTAAGAAAATCAGATAGAAATGGTGTCCATTGTATATAATACAAGTGGTCAAATCAATAGAGAACAAGGATATCAAGGTTGAATACCACCCAGTGTTGTGGGAGTTTAAGGATGTATTTATAGAGTAGTTACCTCGACTTCATGGAAAGAGAGATATTGATTTTTCAATAGATCGTGTAACTGGAGTGATACCAACATCAAAATTACCCTATAGGATGAGCACACTAGAACTGGTGGGGATTAAAGTGCATATAAAGGAGATGTTGGATAAATGTTATATTAGGTCGACTGTATCCTTATTGGGAGAACCTACATTGTTTGTGAATTAAAAGGATGGTGCATCACAGTTGTGCACTGATTATCGAAATCTAAATAATGTTATCATCAATATTAAGTATCCATTGCCCATGATCGATGATCTTTATTATCAACTCAGAGGAGCTACAATTTTCTTTAAGATTGAATCAATATCAAGATATGACCAAGTCAACATTAAGGATGGAAAGATTCACAAGAAAACCTTTAGAATGAGATATGGACACTAAGAGTTCATATTAGTTCCATTTTGGTTGGCTAATGCACCAACCAATTTCATGTTCTTAATAAATAATGTCCTCAAAAATATTTGGATAAGTTTGTCTTGATGTTTGTGGATGATATCCTAGTGTATTCCAAGACTAAAGAAGAGCATGAATAGAATCTTAGGATGGTGTTATAAGTACTGATAGATCACCAACTGTATTCTAAGTTTAGAAAGTGTAACTTCTTTTAGGAGGAAATCCAATATTGAGGCCACAAAATTTCAACAGAAGAAGTGGCATTAGATACCAAGAAGATCAAGTCAATTATGGATTGTCCTACCCCTCGAAATATAACAATGGAAATATATTTCATGGGATTACATGGTTATTGTAGAAGGTTTATTAAGGTATTTTCCAAGATTGGTCATCCCATTACTTCATTGTAGAGGAAAGAAAAGAAATTTGTATGATAAACAGAGTGTGAAAAAAACTTTTAGCAGTTGAAGCATATTTTAACCAATGGCCCTATTTTGAATATTGCAGACCATGAAAAGTATTTATTGGTTTTCAATGATGCTTGCAAATAGGGACTCGATGGATTTTTTATGTAGGAGGGACAAGTGAACTATTAGGAGTCAAGAAAAATGAATGAGAATGAACAACGATATTTCACCCATGATCCAAAACTTGCAGAAATTGTGCATGCATTGAATATGTGGATACATTACGTGCTCGGAAGATGGTTCATCTTGATGACAAACCATTAAGGTTTGAAGTATTTGTTTGATCAACCATGGTTGAATGATAGGTAGGCTAGATGGATGGCACTAATTAGTGAGTTTGATTTTTAAATCAAACACATAAAGGAAAGGAAAACAAAGTGATCGATGCACTCACTCGAAGTGTAAATAAAATACACTTAGTAGCAAAAAAAGTAGGAGAGTATGAAATGAATAAGAGAATCAGAATCCTCTTACAAGAAGATGTCTTTTTCAATCATGTTAGAGAGGGGTTGAAGTAAGAACCCAATGTGAAAAATCATGAAGGGTATTACCTTATGATGTAGGAGCATCGTACAAAGCCAAAGCACGTTCCTAGCCAGAGGATTAGCTGGACGTGCAGATGGAAAAAGGACACGTTTTCATAAAAATGAAAAAACGTTTTGAATCAGAAACTGAAGCATTAATGTAATAAGCTAGGGGAAGCGTAGTTTCATTTATGTATTGGAGATATGAACAAATCTGGAGAAATTACTCCCATCTACTGGATGTAATAGACATTTAAGTTTGTTAATGTAAAGTGGGTAGATATGAATGTTAGATTAGAAAGTTTAGAAGTGTAGGAGGGAAAATAGATATAGACACCCTCACTCTTGTATCATTGTAACAGAGAACATTATCATCATTGAGAGCTATAGCAGAGAGATGTAGAGAAGTACCCATGTATAGGAGAACATGAGTTAATAAGTGAAGCTTTGACTCAATTTTCATGGTGTTATGATGCTTGTTGTTTACAGTAGTTAAATGTTATGTTTACAGTTGATTTGTTTCTCTGTTATGCATTTGTTTCAATGTTGGGTTGTGTGTATGATTTCATGTTGAATGTATGAAGTCTAAGAGAGAAGAAGAATGAGTTTCAATTGTTTCTCTTCCTGAGAATTCCTGCAAGGAGTGCAGTGAACGTCCGCAAGGTGTGCATTGATGGGGGTATGAGTTTTATCTCAGAAAAATTAGGAGAGATATCGTTGTTCTCATACCTACAGAAGTGCAAGAGAAGCACAGAGTCGTGCAAGGTGTGCGCAGGTTGGATTGAGGCCTCCGAATTTATCAACTAAGGTAAAGGTTAAAGGACTACTGTTGCAAAGAGTGCACAGGGTCAAAGATTTAAATAACCAGAGGTTATTTGAAAGTTTTCCACAAGGAGTACGAGCATGAATATTTTGGAAGGCTTGAGTTTGCAAGTGAAATATCAGGAGGGATAACACCTTCAAAGTGTTCAAAGGAAGACAAAGATCGAAACCGTCGCATAGAAATCAATTTTTCAGGAGGGAGAATGCTAAGTTGTTGGACATAACTCATTGAATAGTGAATTGAGCGGTCATAATTCTCCATGGAGAGCTCGCGAAGTCACGAGGATCATAGGATCCAGTGGAGCCATATGGATGGTGAAAGGCCTTTGTGAAGAAAGTGCGAAGTTGCGAGAGTCATTGGATTTGGCAGAGTTGCAAGGTGATTAGAGGCCGGTGAAACCCATCACCCAGGATGCGAGGGTCAATATGAGTTGTTGATCTCATTTCAAACCACGTCGTTGGATCATTTCATGAACTTGGGGTTCATGAGGTTGGAGGCTAGATGAAATTATTGGTGTGCGCAAAGTTTCGAGTTGCGAAGAGCAGGGAAGGAGATCCAGACGGTTGCATCCAAGCCGCGGGAGAACTGTTGGATCATAACCTCCGCCTGGTGTCACGTATCGCGAACTCAGGGGTTGAAAGAATAGGATTTCGACTGCAGAAGTCATAAAGTGCCGAGCGCTGAGGACTCGTATGAACATGCATCACGTCTTTTAAGTGGGGACCGCGTGGTTGACAGGTGGCGCAAACATAGAGCTCAGAGAAAGGTGGAAGCGGGTGACAGGTGGAGGACACACGTCGCTTGGGAAGGAGTCAACCTTGTTGTTGAATTATCGTGTCTTAGGGATTTTCAAAGGAGGAGCATAAGGGTTCAACACTCCAACTCACGAAGTTGTGAGTTGCGAGGGGTGCTAGAGTTATGCCCTAGCCAGTGGTCATTGGTAGAGGCGCTAGTGAGGAGGAGCCATATCCGTATCGTCATCTCAGGTATCAGAGGCTTGGAAAAGAGGAGTCGAGGGTCTTCGACTCACAAACTCGCGAGATCAAAAGTTGCAAAAGGTGCTTGCACTAAAGCCCAATTGAGGTCGCATGGAGGTGTAAGGCTCGCGCCTGGTCTTAAGTTGTGCAGGGCAGGTTTTTACGAAGGACCCGTGGATCAGATTTGTGAGGATCTAATAGGGATCTGAGAGAGACGCTTCATCTCGAGAAGAATTTAAAATGATCTTGTGCTTATCTCAGCTCAAGGGAAAGGGGGCCTGGGTCACCTTATATATGATAAATTATTATTGTACAAAAGCAAGTTGTATGTTCCTAATTCAACATAGATGAAACACCTCATCATGGATGAATTCCATAGGAGACCTTATGAAGTTCATAATGTTTATCAAAATATGATTACAACAGTGAGGTGGTTGTATTACTCACCAATAATGAATCTATACATGGATGAATATATTGCTAAGTGTCTGGAGTGTCAACAAGTCAAAGTTTAACACAAATACTCTGCAGGATTATTACAACGATTGTCAATTCTAGAATGGAAGTGGGAGATAATCTCCAAGGATTTTATTACTAGTTTTTCAAGGATAGTTAGGAAACGTGATGCAATCATGGTAGTAGTGGATAAGTTAAGCAAGATAACTCACTTTATTGCCATCAAGTCCTATTTTTAAGGATATATATGTTGCTGACATTTTTATCAAGAATATTTTCAAATTGCATGGATTACCCAAGACCACAATTTCAAACAGAGACGCTAATTTCATTTCAAATTTTTGGAAAGGATTGTTTGCATGTTTGAGAACATAGTTATCATTTAGTATGGCATACCATCCTAAAATAGATGGTCACACTGAAAGGGTGAATTTAGTGTGTTGAAAGATTGGTTTTCATTGAATTGTTGAATAATTGGTTGTCATTGATGTAAAACCTTGAACAGGAGGTTAAAAAGTTTCATGTGAAGTTAAAAAATTGCATGTCAGTTTCATTTCATTAACAAGACATTATGAGTTGTCCCTAAATTAGGAAAAAGGTAAATTGTCGAAAAAAAAAAACTAATTTTAGAAAATTCTCAGATGAATATAAGACCAACCAATAACTAAGAGCTAACTAGGGTGACACTATTCATCAACTCACTTTTCGGATTACATGCATAAATAAAGAGATAAATGAAAATTAAAAATTAAAATAAAAACCCACAAAAGTGTCGAAATGGATTCCAAAATGATATATCATATTGGCATGACAGTGAAATCCTTGAGACAACTTCCTATAAAATTTCATCCCAATCAGATAACCGAATCAAATTTTATGTCTCTCAGAAATCCCTGCATTTTTTAATAAGATCTGCATTGGAAACACACACACACACACACACACACACACACA
>SNQJ01S0002821.1:24921-45666 GCA_010110895.2 Picea sitchensis
AGAGAGAGAGAGAGAGAGAAGAGTCACTTGAATATTTGTGTGTGAATATAGATTGGCATATCTGAGGTAGTGAGACAAAGTAAAAAAAGTTCATCGAAGGGAGAAGTTTACAGGAGCCAAGTGTATGGAAGAAAAGTTACAACAACAATGTCTCTGAGGTAATCTGCAAGTTGCAGAAGAGAAAAGCATGGACATCCATGAGAAGGCGGTGTATAGGTCAGAGATCTGTGAACAAGAAAAGAAGAAGATCAAAGATCTAAAAACTAAGTCAACTAAAGGTTGAAGGTATGTCTTCATGTGTATGATAGAGTGTGTATTCTGAAGAAATCAGGAACATATATGTCTTCGTGATTCATAAGCATTTGATTTGGAGAACTCTCTTGTGGATCTTGGTATGAGTTATGTGTGGTTACAGTATTGATGGGATATTGAAATCTGTAGTAGTAAACAAAGTATCAGAAACAACAACAACAACATCAGGTTATCTGTAATACCCAAAAAATGTGAATTTTAAACTTATTATTTTATTTTTATTCTTTGTGTTAACAACACATTATTCATCCTAGTGATCTAACTCAAAAATTATTGTTTCATTTTTATTATTTTATTAATAAAAGAGAAAGAGGAAAAACACGTGAGGTGGGACTGTTAGAAGAGAAAATACATGGATCCAAAGAGAACCACCTACTGACAACAGAAGGTGGAGAAGTGGTAAAGATTGGTTGAGTTAACTCAATAGAAGTGAGACAAGATCTCACGTTTTTAGGAACATGTGTAAAAATCAGATTGACATGTGTCCAATGAGAAAAACAATCAATTTGATAGGTGTTTAATGACAAGGAGGCTCATACAAGTGTCAAATACCTAGGAAAATATTAAAAAAAAAAGAGAACAAGAGAATGGGGCACCATTTTGAATCAGATGAGAAATCCGAGAAATATTGAAATGATATAAAAAAATCTTCAGATAAAGCTTAGAACCCTATACTTTGCAAGAAGTAACTCAGTTGGTTTTGGATTGGGATTTAGCTCAGGGGTGAAAGAGCGGGCACATGTGGCAGCTATGATCTAAGGTTGGGAGGAACAACCCACTTTATGCATGTTTTCCCCTAAGGAAATCTTAGTTACATATTTTCCTTACAGTCTATTTCTTCCATTTTGTTCTAGATTTGAATATTGTTTCTTCAAGATTCTATGGATAACGTATTTTGATTTACTTAGTGTAAAGATATAATTTATAGATATTCTGTTAGTATTTTAATAATCAATCAATTGGAAGTTTATGGATATTTATTATTGTTATCATTGTATCATTCTACTATACAATTGCCACGATAATTATAAGAGACAATTTTTTTATCCATATCCAATGAAAAATGTTTAAACATAATCATAGAACAGAGAGGAGGTTATATATACAATGAACAAGATACATGAAAATCCAATAGATCTATTGTCATGGATAACTCTAGAATATACACACAGAAAGGAATTTATGTACATGCAACAAACATGCTAGATGTAAGGACGATAAAGCTATTGCCATAAAGAAACTCTAGAATATACATATATGAAGGAGAAATTATACATATAACCCAAAAACTCAAAGTACAAATGATAATGTCGCTTCCATAATAAAAAACCTTAAATATAAACATAATTCTAAGTTTATTTTTCATTACAAAATACAACGATAAGTTTAACAATAGAACCAAGTCGGTTAGCTCTGTAAAGCTCGATAAACTGAAAATAAACCAGGGAATTTCCTTTATGAAATAAGTTATCAACACTACAAACTATGTCAACCCGACTTTGTAAAATTATGAGAGTAAAATCCCCTTTAATACATATGAGGAATTACTCTGTCCTAAATTTAAACTCCAAAAAAAGAAAAAATTACAAAACCCTCATTCACATATAAACTCCCAGAATGTAGAGAAAACTATATATATATATATAAGTGGGTATGATAGATATATACTAGTTAACCACCTAACTAATTTCAAAGCCAGATGATGGTATCAAATTTTCGTCCACAACAAGGGTCTGTGATGGAAACCAGATTAACTTTTAAAGGTTGAGCACCTTGGCAGAGGATCCAAGCCAACACTTATCAACAAAGGACAAAAAAACAAAAGTTAGTATAGCACCCGAGAGAAACATCTCATCACAAAATAAAAAGGGTCATTAAAAGAAAATAGTACTTTCAAGATTTTYGAATAAGGAATGGGTGTAGAAACCTTACCATTTCTGGTCGAAAAATACCTGCATTAACCCACAAACAGGTCAGAAAAGAAAACACAAACTTGCATAAGTGGATGATGAAGGGATAGGGTATGAAATTATTACCATGAATAACTTGAAATCGAGATGGATTTCTTGATGAGGAATGCCTCAACCTACCAGCGAAAAATCTCCCTTTTGATGGGTACCTTCGAAAACAACAAAGGACCATCACTATCCAAGCATCCAAAATAAACCTATCATAACAGAGGAATGAAAACAATCAACAAAATAAGACCAAGATGCACATAACCAGTATTAGGATACTCAATGGTGTACTCCATACCCAAAATGTAGGATAAGGTTATGGTAACATAAAAAAATGGATTTTATCCAGAGGAAAGGAAATGCATGCAGGACAATAAATCTCTCAACAAGCCACAACCCTTCATAGAGTACATAATGGAACTATTAAACCAAATAATGAAAGAAACTCTAAACAAGATCATAACTAGGACTCCAACAATAGAGCAATCCAGTGAGAAGGGAAATAAACATCAAAGGTAGCTTGTACATCAGTTCAATAGGAGACATAGAAACCCCATGCTTTTGGTAAAGGAAAACTAAAGAACAAAGAAACAAAACCCTAATGAACCAGCAGGAAACCTTGGCTTCCTCCTTAAATTTTATAACAATGAAGTGGGAATTCAAAAACTGTGTGGAGTGGTCATGACTTACCCTGTCGATTCGTGTTCCAAGAAACCACACTTGGCACATAGAAAGACTGCCATGAATGTATTAGGGACAGATGTTATTTATGAGTACATGGTACGTTCAACCTGAAATTTAATAACTACGAACCACCCCTATTTTATTATCCCCAAAGCATGATTAACGCTAACCAACAAGCATAATAACAAGTATGATTAACGATTTTACACTTATGTTTCCATAACAGGATGTTCAGGATAAATCACATTTACTTGTAACGTTATGAATCCACCAACTTAAGTTTTTAACACAAAGGTCACGACAAGGGTCTCCCTTAGTGAGACCAACAAAGGTTCTTAACACAACATGCATACATAAGAGTTTAAACCTAAGATTTAATACTACCACAAAGAATTGTAACATAGTTCCAAATTATGACACAAAGACTATGAAGTAGGGCATGTAAGTATAGTTGTACTCAGTACTTTTAAAGGTAAAAACTTCAAAGGTATGAGTTGTCTTAATAATGATATTTAAATAATTGAGTAATGTTCCTTATTTAATGTGAATATAAAATATTATGGTATATATAAAAAAAATTGGGTGTGTGACAAAATGGTATCAGAGCATTAGGAACCACACTTGGCCTTATGAGCTCAAATATGAAGACTATTTTATTGTTGTTATATTGTTTCTTACCACTAGGAAGAATATTTTTATTTGCAAGAAGGATGACAAAAGTATCTATTCTACCTGAAGAAGGGTCACATCAAAATGAACTAGAAAATCTTGAACAAGGAAATATATGGGTTAATTTGAATGAAAGAAGGGATAACAGACAATCAGAATTAATTCAAACTGTACAGGGTCTAAGAGAAGAATTGAAAATTGTTAAAGTAGATAATGAATGAATTATAAAGACACAAGAATAACTTAACATAATATTGTTAGAAAAACTGTGTAATCAAATTTCTAACAAGAATAAAGGTCAATTTTCCAGTAATTCTAAAACTGAATTGCACAAGAAGAAGTCTAGGAAATTTGAACAAACTGAATCAATGACGTAATATTTTTTGATCGAAACTGCAACTACAAGTGAGGGAAGTTCCAAACTGGAGAAAAGAATTAAAAATAAACATAAGCATCATGAGGAAATTATGGGAGAATTTAAAAAGATAAAACCTCCAATGTTTAATGGTGATATTGAGACTGGAGAAGAGGCATAAGCTTGGATTTTTTGGATGCAAAAATGCTTTCAGATATATAATTATTCGAGTGGAATTAAAGAAAGAATCACTATCTATAATTTGACTGAGAAGGAAAATATTTGGTGGCAAGATATACAAAGGGTAAAGAATATTAAGGAACGTAAAATAACTTGGAAAAATATTAAAAAATATTTTAAGAAACAATATCTATTAGAACAATATTATGAAAGTAAGGCTAAAGAATTCTATGAACTGAAACTAGAAAATTTAACCATGAAGGAATTTTGCAGAAAATTTTTAGGTTTATTATGCTACATATCATATATTTTAGATGAAAACCCAAAGATACAATGCTTCTTCAGTTTCCTAACTGTAACACTCTTTCATTTGAAGCTGTAACGCCCTGATACCTTACTGTAATGCCCCCTTTCCATTAGTCGGGCAAGCACTACTTCACGTAATAACAATCTCATGCTTAATTATATATATATATATATATATGACATGTATTTAAAACAGGTTAAACACATTTAAACTCAGAGTGAGCATAAGAATTACTGTTATTATAAATAATCAATGGCTTTAACATTAATTCATATGCACAACAGAGTACATGATAATTATAAATACACAGTCATGCAGTAACATAATTGAAACATCATCTGGTACTTATCTTTGAAAATGGTGGTAATTCCACCAACCAGGTGCAGGCCTTCCACGAACCTCCTAGCCTTAGACCATGTTGGTCATCAAGCTCAGCAGTAGGTCACCACTGAGCTAGGACTCAGCTCCACCCCAAGGCAAGGAATCCTAGGCTAGGCTGAGGTTACAGGGAAAACACATGGGCACAAGGAAGGAATTCTCTCCCAGGAACCACTCATACTCACTGCCCACAGACTCTCCTTCCCCACATGCCTGTTCCACCCCAGGAGTATACACCTTCTCTATCACCTAGACAGTCCTTCGACTGCTAACCTCCCTTGCCTTGTGTTTCAGCAACAGGCCGGACCAGAATTCTTCGAGCTCTGTGGCAACTACAGGGTTCCTTCCAGGAGCTCTCTCCTTCCTTAGAAAACTCTCTCACATGGAGGGAGTGTTGTACGACTGGCCAACAAGTCACACAGGGTCAAACACTACACATCCACCACAGTCAACAGGAATTCAGACATGAACACCCCCATGTAGCAATAGAAAGGTGCAACAACATAACTCGACTTAGCAGAGACGAGATACTTCTGTCTTCTCAATCCAACAACATGGGATAGACTCACGCTCTATTTCTTAAGGATGCGTGATGAGTTGTCCACGTAGGAGTTGACTTAGACTTAATGGTTCACAACTGAAGGGGTGTACCATCCTTCTAGAAGCAAATATAGACACAAGCCTTTTTGTTTCAGAGCGCACGAGGGTATCCCTTGTAAAGTTCGGATGGGTTCATGCTCAAAAGGTCAGGTAGAATGAAGGAGGAACCCCCAACATGGCTCATCTCAGCCAATTTATTTGCATGCACCTGGGTTGACATTTGTCACCCATACAACTGCATGCATTCCTTCCATTTGAAAGTTGTTTGTCCTTCCAAAAGAACATAGGATCAAACATATTATTCACATGTCTTTTGGAATAATATTAAATTATTATTCCCAAGGACTTAAGCCCGCTAGGATTAACACTTAGCCCCTCTTCCCACCTTCCAGCCCCTAATCCCTAGCCCACTCTATGGAATCTTATCCCCCCATCACTCATTCACCGTGGTCGGTCTGCAAGCGGCGATGTTTATATTTTATTACTGTTCCGCACAAATACAGGTACAAAATTAGGCTCTTGGCCTTCAACACTTAGGCTCTCTGGCCTAACAATTACATAAGCCCACTAGCTTATATAAACTCGGCTCACTAGCCTATAAAACATATTTACAATTCATTTCATAAACAATATTTACAATAGGGCTTGGCCTTGGGGACATTACAATCCCCCTCCCCTTATTTCTGCACTGTCCTCAGTGCAACTTTACATTGCATTTGCAAGCTTTTCAAAATTTCTAAAAAGATGTGGGTACTCTGCCCGCATAACATCTTCATGTTCCCATGTCGCATCCTTAGGACTGTACCAAGTCCACTGGACCTTTACAAGCTCTATGGCTCGATTCCGGAGCTGTTTTCTTTTCCTGTCCAATATGCGCACAGGATGCACTTGCAGGACACCTTTTGGTTCCACCTGAATCACATTCCAATCGATAACAGGATTAGCATCAGGTATATATTTCTTAAGAAGTGAAACATGAAACACATTATGTACAGTTATAGATGCAGGTAATGCGAGCACGTATGCAACTAGCCCAATCCTTTCCAGGTTTTCAAAAGGCCCACAGTATCTTGCTACTAACTTGGCGCAACTTCCCAGCTTCAGGGAACTCCTGTTAGTTTTCACTTTCAGGAAAACATGATCACCCACTTTGAATTCTCTGTGGGTTATGTTCTTATCAGCATAACTTTTCTTCCTGTCCTAGGCAACTTTCAAATTCTGTTTAATTCTTATCATTTGGTCTTCCATCTCTTTAAGCAACTCTGGACCAACTACTACTCTGTCAGCTGGATTATCCCAGCTCACTGGAGTGTTGCACTTTCTTCCATAAAGTGATTCAAATGGGCTCATCTTCAATGATGCATGATACCCATTATTGTTGGCAAATTCTACCAAATGCAGGTAGTCTTCCCATCTTGTTAGTTTGTCCATCATGTACATTCTTAACATGTCCTCTATTACTCTGTTCACCCCCTTTGTCTGTCCATCAAACTCGAGATGATACACTGTACTAAAATTCAGATTCGTTCTGAATCCTTTGAACAAACCTCTCCATAAATTTGAGGTGAATTTCTGGTCCCTATCAGACACAATCGTTTTAGGAATTCCTTGCAAGTGTGACACTTCTTTTAAGAAGATATCAACAACATCTGCTTCCTTGTGAGTGGTTTTTAGTGGAATAAAATGGGTAGCTTTTGTAAGCTTGTCCACCACAACCATGATCAAATCATGTTGCTTGCTCGTTCTGGGAAATCTTGCTATAAAATCCATGGTCACCACTTCCCACTTCCATTCCGGGATGGGTAAAGGCTGCAGCAACCCTGCTGGGTGCCTATGCTCAGCCCTAACTTTACGGCATTCCATACATCTGGTGATGTATTCAACGATCTCCCTCTTCAAACCTGACCAAAAGTGATGGATTTTGACTGTTTCCATAGTCTTCTAATATCTAGGGTGTCCAACATATGTCACATTATCCATTTCTTTTAGAATCGCAAGTTTCAATTCTTGGACATTGGGTATATACACTCTGTCTTTATACAGAAGCAATCCATTAGCTTCCAAGGTGTAACTTTCCCTTTTCTGTGGCCTTTCACTCTACTGTAGCTTTGCTACCAAATCTCTGTACTGCAAATCGACACTTGCATCTTCCAAAATTATATCCTTAATATCCGTCCTGTACATGCTAATGGCTGTAGCATGCAATTCATGCACCTTTCTGTTGAGTGCATCAACCACCTTGTTTTCCTTCCCTTTGATATGCTTGATATCAAAGTCGTATTCACACAAAAAATCCAACCACCTGCTTTGTCTAGCGTTTAAGGTTTGCTGCTCAGACGAATATTTCAGACCGTGGTGGTCTCTTCTCAATTCAAATCTTATTCCCATGAGATAATGTCTCCATTTCCTCAGAGCGTGGATGATTGTTTCCATCTCCAAATCGTGAGTGGCCTAATTCTTTTCATGCTCTTTCAATTTCATGGACTCATAACAGATTACAAATCCATCTTGGATGAGAAATCCTCTCAACCCTTCCTTACACACATCTGTGCACACCACAAAATCCATATTTGGATTTTCAATTCTCAGGATTGGAGCGCTGGTTAACAACTACTTCAATCGCTGGAAACTCTCTTCACACTCTTCAGTCCACTGAAAATTTTTCTCCTTCCTTTGCAAGGAGGTGATAAGGTGAGCTATCTTTGAGAACCCTGCGATAAACCTTCTATAATATCCTGCCAGACCCATAAAGGATCTAACTTCTATCACATTCCTTGGTTCTGACCATTCTCAGATGGCCTCAACCTTCTCAGGATCCACAGTGATCCCTTCTTCTGAAATAATATGTCCCAAGTAATGGATCTGTCTTTGATCCACAGTGATCCCTTCTCTCAACACTTGCAGCACCATCCTCAGGTGTTGTTCATGCTCTTCCTCTGACTTGCAATACACCAAGATGTCATCTAGGAATACTATGACAAACTTGTCTAAATAGTTCTTGAATACACCATTCATCAAGCACATAAAAACAATAGGTGTGTTTGACTGTCCAAATGGCACCACTATGAACTCATAATGACCGTACCTTGCTCTAAAGGCGGTCTTTCTTATATCCTCATCCTTTATTCTTACCTGGTGATATCCTGATTGGAGATCTATCTTCGAAAATATTTTCGCACCCTTCAGCTGATCAAAATGCACCCTTTAGCTGATCGGATACTTGTTCTTAATAGTTACCTTGTTCAACTATCGGAAATCAATGCACAACCTCAACGTCCCATCCTTATTCTTCACAAATAGGACTGGGGAACCCCAAGGTGACACACTGGGGTGAATGAACCCCTTATTTAGAAGCTCTTCGAGCTGCAATTGAAACTCTTTCAGCTCCGACCTACTCATTCTATAAGGAGCTTTCGACACCGGAGCTGCTCCACGCATCAAATTTATAGAAAAATCGATGTCTCTCTTCGGAGGTAGTCCAGGTACCTCCTGAAATACATCCTTGAACTCTGTGAGTACCTCATGGTCTCCAATATTTGAGACTTCATCTCTGTATCCTTCCTCCACATGGGCTGCAAATAATTGACAACCTTTCCTATAACACTTCTTTAGCTGCATGGATGAGATTTCTCTAACAACCACAACTCTGGGAATTCCTTGGATAGTTTTCCAATTTCCCTCCTCATCCAGGCATGTAAACCTCTTTTTATGATAGTCCAGGAGGGCATGGTGCTGGTCCAACCAGTCCATCCCAATTAAGTAGTCATAAGAGCCTAAAGGTAGAACATTCAATTTAGCCTTCGTGCTCAATCCATTCATGTCTATTGAATAGGATTTAACCAATTCAATGACCTTCCTCTTGGTTCCTGTAGCCAACTTCACTAACCAAGACATTTCATGTTTTCTTCTTGATAAATGAAAACTTTCCACCACCCTAGGATCTACATAACTATGGCTAGCCCAGAATCAATTAAAATAATAAATGGTCAGTTGTTGATCATACCTTCCACTTCAATCATGTGTGATTGAAATTATGCTTGCTTGTTGTCTAGGGATGCGTAGATCCTTGGCATCCTACTACCCATATCCTCCACTGTTTCAGCTTGCTGAACATTGTGGACAGTTCTTGCTTTATCTTTTTTGTGGGGGCAGTCCCTGTACCTATGGTTCCCTTTACAACCCCAACACTCCATAGGTGGCGGTCTAGGCATTTTCTCACCCACTTCATCCTTCCTGGGCTCTCTGAAAGATGGTTGTCCCTGAGGACTATTTCTGAAAAAGGGAGGCTTGTTTCCCTTCTGCCTCTACTCTTTCTTGAACTTCTTCTGATCATCCCAAGCCTTCCGAAAGGTAGGCTTTTCTCTTTGTTGTTCATATAAGCATTTATCCCTTCTTATTGTTTCTTCCATAGTCTTAGGACCATCATACTAAATCTTGTCACCAATGGAAGGTGAAAGTCCACTCAGATACCTCTGAATCTTGACAGCCTCATCTTTGATGAATGGAACATACTTCAGTAGTTCCAAGAAACTTCGTTTGTATTCATCAATGGTCATGCTGCCTAGCTTGAGTTCGAAGAACTCCTTCATGTTTCTTTCATAGTATCATTTAGTCAGGTATTTCTTCTTGAAATACCTCTTGAACTACTTCCAAGTGATATATTTCTCACTAATGTGCTACACCTCCACAAACTGATCCCACCACATGGATGCTTTTCCCTTCAATTGATACATCACAATTCTTCCTTTTGCATGAGAGGAATAATTATGCAGTTGGAAATATTTACTGATGCCAAGCAACCATGTTTCAACATCTTCCTCCTTCTTATGTTCTCCATCAAACATTGGAGGCTTGATCTTGTTCATATCCCCTTTCAATTCATCCACTCCAGATCTTCTGTGTTTTCTAGTAGGGGACAAGCTTGAACTACTATGCGCTTCCCTGCTGAAATGCTTTGGGGAGCGACGATGATGTCTGCTACCACTCCTGGATCTTCTTCTTCTCTCAGGGGTATTGTGACTCTCTATCTTTCTTGAGCCACTCCCCTTCTCCAACATCCTTTCTATTCTTTCCAGGCTCTTCAACATTTTAAAGTTGAATTCTCCCTGTTGATCCCTAACCCTCATGAGATTTCGGCTATCAGCTCGATGAGCCTGGGCATATTTCTGCAATCTTTCAATGAGTTTGATCATATATCCTTCCTTATCCATCTCTTTTCCATGCCCATTAGAGTTTGATCCTTCGACTCCCAAGTTGACATCCCTTCCTACCCTTTCGTCCTCTGTTTCAGAGGCAATCTGTACCTTTTCCATTTCTATACTTAGCATAGATTCACAGTTGACTTGACACTCGTTGAACTCTTCACCCACAATGTGCAATCAACCAAAGTTTGTTAGGCCCTTAAACCTTCAAGAAACTTACAACACTCATAAACCAACATGAACAAGAAAAACGTTTTGATTCCATTAAGTTTTCTAAGCTCTGTTTGGCTCTGCAAATTTTGGGACTTCTATTTTCAGGGTCTCGGTCCATGAGACTCTCATACTCGCTTTTAGGTGATAGCTCCCTCTTTCTCCCTACCCTTGTAACCAAAGGCACCTTTCACAACTTCGCGATCTTGGGAGTTCGTGAGTCGAAGACCCTCGACTCATTTTCCTCCAAACACTGATACTCGAGATGTGATATGGGTATGGCTCCCTCCTTGCTAGCACCTGCTACATATAACTGTAGGCTAGGGCTAAGTGCTAGCACCTTTCGCAACTCATGACTTCATGATTTGGAGTGTTGAGCCCTCATGCTCCTCCTTTGCGAATCTCGAAATCCCTATTTACTTTATCCTCCGGGCCCACATAACACAACTGTCTCCACATCTACAGTGGCGAGTGGCACCCTCAGGAGGGTCCACATTATCTATGGTGACATCATCGAGTCCCACCATGCTCACTTTTCTTTTATCCCATTGGCACGTGGTACACACCCATGTGTCCATGTCTATTCCAAGTGAAATCCAACGATTAGACCTTTCTCAAATCTATGATGCAGATCCTTTCGGCGTTTCGGGGTTTCGGGCATCGGGATTTCATGCATCTACACCTCTTGAAATTTTGTTTGCCAAAATCCTAAAATTACTGTCTACCCCTCCACTTGATCCAACGGTCAAGTTCCTATCTTATGATCTACGGTGTAGATCATTTCGAAATTTTGGGTTTCCCTATTTCGTGACTTGCGAAAACAAGGTTCTTCCCTTTTGGTTTCCCGGGTGCCGAAACGTCGTCCGGTAGCCACGTGTTCCCCCCAATGGATGGTCCTGACGAATTTGGAGTTTCACGTATCACAATTTCCATGTTCTTGTGCCACTCCAAAGGGTTTTTAAACCCTGCGCATGTTTTCCAGATCTAACGGTCACGGGGGTTCTCCTTTCCCCCAAACAAATCCTACGGCTCCAACACTTTTAGTGTGGAGACCTCTCTCCCTGTGGCCAGATACCACATTGGTTGTAGTTTCATAACACCGCTACACCTCCTGAGCTTGGTAACACGGTCACGTAACTCCTTGACTCTCAGGAGCATTCAAAGGTCTGAAATTGGTCCTCCATACACAATTTCTCCTCAAACCCTCGGTCCAAAGACCACTCAATTGGCCCATCTAGGCTCAACATCGAAACCTTGGCTCTGATACCATACTATAACACTCTTTAATTTGAAGATGTAACTCCCTGATACCTTACTGTAACGCCCCCTTTCCATCAACCGGGCAGGCGCTACTTCACGAAATAACAATCTCATGCTTAATTATATATATATATATATATATATATATATATATATGACATGCATTTAAAACAGGTTAAACACATTTAAAATCAGAGTGAGCATAAGAATTACTGTTATTATAAATAATCAATGGCTTTAACATTAATTCATATGCACAATAGAGTACATGATAATTATAAATACACAGTCATGCAGTAACATAATTGAAACATCATCTGGTACTTATCTTTGAAAATGGTGGTAATTCCACCAGCTAGGTGCAGGACTTCCATGAACCTCCCATCCTTAGACCTCACTGCTCATCAAGCTCAGTAGTAGGTCACCCCTGAGCTGGGACTATGCTCCACCCCAAGGAAAGGAATCCTTGGCAAGGTTGAGGTTACAGGGAAAACACACGGGCACAAGGAAGGAATTCTCTCCCAGGAACCACTCATACTCACTTCCCACAGACTCTCCTTCCCCACATGCTTGTTCCAACCCAGGAGTATACACCGTCTTTGTCACCTAGACAGTCCTTTGGTTGCTAACCTCCCTTGCCTTGGGTTTTAGCAACAGACCGGACCAGAATTCTCTGAGCTCTGCGGCAGCTACAGGGTTCCTTCCATGAGCTCTCTCCTTCCTCAACACACTCTCTCACCTGGAGAGATTGTTGTATGACTGAACAACAAGACACACAGGGTCAAACACTACACGTCCACCACAGTCAACAGGAATTTAGACACGAACACCCCTGGGAAGAAACAGATAGGTGCAACAACATAACTTGGCTTAGCATGGACGGGACACTTCCGTCTTCTCAATCCGGTAGCACAGGATAGACTCACGCTCTGGTTCTCAGGGATGCATGATGATTTTTCCACACAGGGGTCAACTCAGACTTAATGGTTCACAACTGAAGGGGTGTACCGACCTTCTAGAAGTAAATATAGACACATGCCTTTTTGTTTCAGAGCACACGAGGGTATCCCTTGTAGAGGTCGGACGGGTTCATGCTCAGACGGTCAGGTAGAATGGAGGAGGAACCCCCAACATGGCTCATCTCAACCAATTTATTTTCATGTGCCTGGGTTAACATTTTTCACCCATGCAAATGCATGCATTTCTTCAACATGCGTTCCTTCCATTCGTAAGTTGTTTGTCCTTCCAAAAGAACTTAGGATAAAACATAGTATTCACATGTCTTTTGGAATAATATTAAAATATTATTCCCAAGGACTTAAGCCCGCTAGGCTCAACACTTAGCCCCTCTTCCCACCTTCCAGCCCCTAATCCCTTGCCCACTCTATGGAAGCTTATTCCCCCATCACTCATTCATTGTGGTCGGTCTGCACGCGATGGTGTTATATTTTATTACTGTTCCGCATAAATACAGGTACAAAATCAGGCTCTTGGCCGTCAACACTTAGGCTCTCTGGCCTAACAATCACATAAGCCCACTATCTTATATAAACTTGGATCACTAGCCTATAAAACATATTTACAATTCATTTCATAAACAAGATTTACAATAGGGCTCGGCCTTGGGGACATTACACTACCTACCTCATATAAATATAGGATTGAATTTGACAATACTAATACTTTAGAAGAAGCTATGCGTAAGGCTAAATTATGTTTTGAACAATATAAAAGCAGAAATGAAAATACTAAAAATTGGAAGGGTAAGAAATAAGAACATTGCAAAGGGGTTTCAGGGAAATAGCTATAGAAATAATAATCCTTATAACTTGTTTGATAATAAAAATGTGAAACCAACAAATTTTTATAACAAATAAAATTCCCAAAAAGAACCAGTAAAGTGTTGGGAGTTTGGTGAACTGCATTATTTCAAGGATTGTCCTCACTGAAAGAAAAAAAAATAAAAATATACAAACAACTCAAGAAGATACTACAGTTGGTGAAATAGCAAGGAGTACCCCAAATATTAGCATAGCCTTGGACAACAGACAAGGATATCATCAAACTTCCATGGTGGAGGTAGAAGGTATGTTGAATAATCAACCAATTTCCATTTTGATTCATCCAGGTGCTAGTCTAAGTTATTTTTAACCTAAAATAGTAGAAATTTGTAAGTTACAAAAAGAAAAATTTGAAAAGGCATGGCTAGTACAACTTGCTACATAAACAAAAAGGATGGTTACAAATCTTGTTAAAGGATGTGAAATTCGTATGAATGGCTTTAAAACTCAAGCATATTTAAATGTTTTTAAACTATGATCATATGATGTATTAATCGGTATGGATGGGTTAGAAAAAGATAAGGTAATTATAAAATTCTATCATAAAACATTTACTTATGTAGATGACAATGGTAACATTATTGGTATTAAAGGAATACCAAGAATCATTAGTATTAGGAAGATGTCAACTTTGTAGATCATAATATGTGTTCATAAGGGATGCAAAGTGTTTTTTGTCCATGTGATAGATAAGGAAAAAGAAGAAAATAAGAGGGATATAGAAAATTTCCCTATGTTACAATAATTCCAAGACCTGTTCCAAGAGATTTCTAGATTACCTCCTAAGAGAGAGATAGATTTATTCATAGGCTTATTACCAGGAGTGATGTTGGATTACAGGTATCCATATCGGATGAATATATTGGAACTTAATGAACTAAAATATCAACTTCAAGAGTTATTAGAAAAAAATTATATTCTACTAAGTGTATCTCCTTGGGGAGAACCAATACTATTTGTTACAAAGAAAGATGGAACCTTACAACTATGTATAGACTATTGACAACTTAACAAAATGACAATTAAAAATAGATATCCTTTACCTTGCATCGATTGTAATACCCAAAGGTCAAGCCCCTGTTGAATTGTAATGATGTTTAATGATGTTTATAGGTTGGTGAGACAAGTATTTATAAGTTGGGAGAATTATATGTTTATTAGGTTGGAGTGCCTAGATGCTAAGGCCAAAGAGCCTATTTTTGTATATGTAATTATGCATATTATTAATAAAAATACATCATTCCGTGTAGACCAACCACAAAGAAAGAATTATGGGGGACTAAGAGCCACTAGGAAGGGAAAGGGAAAGGGGGCTAAGATGCTAGGAAAAGGGGCTAAGATTGAGGGATTAACCCAAGGGAATATTATAATGTATTTACTAAATTACTAAGGTTTGGGAAATAAACCCAGTTATCCTAAGTTCCTTTGGGGAGAGGAAAGAAACTCCAAATGGAGAGGAACGAGTTCCTGGAAAGACAGGTGTCATCTAGGACACATGCAAATTTATGTGGGGGAATTCCATCGTTGTGGGGTTCGTTCTCACCATTTTGACCATTCTGGCCATCTTTCCTCATAGGTTCATTCTCACGATTATTTCCATCCCTTGTCCAGTTCATGCACGCACTGGACAACCATGCAACCAGAGCCATTTTTGCCATTGTTGAACCCTTTTCCATCATGAACCCCTCTACTTGGCTAAGTCATCCCTTGTATTACTAGTTTTTCTATTTTTGTTTGAAGAGGCGGGTTTTCATGCTCATGGTTGAAGAAGTAGGTTTTAAGGCCTGTGAACAACTCTCTCTAGGTGAGAGAGGTTGTTGGGGAAGTGATTTCTCCTGGAGGGAGTCCAGCAGCAACTACAGAGCTTTGAGAATTCTTGATTCGGCCTGTTGCTGAAGCCCTAGAAGGGAAGTGGAGTAGTTGATGGACTCTTGAAAAGTGAAGGTGTATATTCCTTGGGTGGGATAGGCATGTGGGGAATGAGAGTCTGTGAGAAATGGGTGTAAGTAGGATCCTTTGAGGGAGTCCTTCCTGTTGCATTGTGCAGATTTTTGTAGCCTCGACCTAGCCTAGGATTTCCTTTCCCTGGGTGGAGTTTAGTCCTGGCTCGGGGGTGACCCACTGTTGATATCTTGGAGTAGTGTGTTCTAAGCTGGGAGGTTCATGAAATGTTTGCATGCAATCAATGGTATTCTCATAAAAATATAAGTACCAAATCTATGTTAATTTTACATGCTATGTTTAAATGTTGTGTATCTTGTACATGTGTTATAATGTTATCATAATTTCCTATATATATTGCATGTATGTGTTTATTGTGACTTCTGCATAAATATGTATATGAGAAAAATGCTTATATCTATTAATTTTAATAATATGTGTGTGTGTGTGTGTGTGTGTGTTTGTGTATTAGAGCATGAAATGTTTCAAGTGGAATTTCCTGACTTGGGTGGCTGGGTATGTTACAATCTGGTTTTCAAAGAAGTTTGGTTTTGATGTAGTGGCGTGTCCATAGYCAGGGTGGTYGGGGGTCGTTACAATATGGTATCATATCCCATGGTTTCCAAATTGAACCTAAATTGGCCACAAATGTGGAATGTGGAGTTAATATTCCATAAGGAACTGGTGTACATAGTGCCAAGAGGGAAATGGGGGAACACCTTGGTTATGTTCAGAAGCTCAGGAGGTATAGCAGTTTGATAAACCATGAAATATGTCGTATTGGGCCACAGAGATAAAATTGGACTATTGGATCTGTTCGAAGGGAGATAGATCGCCCACAATTGTTAGAGCGGGAGAAGGTGCACGAATCTTAAGCACAAAATTCCTTTGGAGTTCGCCCCTCTGGGCATTTGAAAGTTATAAGTAGAGAAAATTGTCGAAGTCCTGATGTCTGGAACCAATCCGGATTGTCCATTTTCCAGGGAAACATGTTCTCATATTGATATATGTTCAAAATTTTGGAGGTTTTTGGGTGTTTAACATCGAAATCGCCAAAGTACCGAAGCTATAGGAAGCAGTCGTCGGCAGTYGAAGATTCGAGAGTTTTATAATTAAATAGATGAGAAGAGATATACCGAATTGTCGAAGTCCCAAAACATCACAGATGACGTTTACTTATTTGGTAGTCAAAAGTTTGATGGTTTTGACAAAGTGTCAATCTGAATAAATCATCRAAGTCCCACGTGCCGAAGTGATGTGACATGATGACATCATCTAGTGATGTGGATCTGTCGATAATTTGACAGTTCCACAATTTTGAAAAAGTATTGACGATAGGAAATCACCGAAGTCCAAAAGCACTGGATATGACATGGAAATATGAAATCACCTAGGGTGATGTTGAACTACCTATGTATTCCAGGTGTCACTCGATGGTGGGTCCACTGTCACCACTTTGATTGGTGACAACTATTCTACATGGGCCCCATGAGGTTAAGAAGTTTGGGAGTTTAAAGTTTAGGGAAAATTGTTGGAAGAACTTCCGGACCTTTGAAGTCCCGAAGTCCTGAAGTTATGAAGTGACGTGGCTTAGTAACATCACTTGGGATGATGTGGACAAAAAATATGCATGCCACATGTAAGTGTGTTTTGTTCTTTTGAAAGGTTGATTTGGAAGTTATAAATTGACACATGTCACCCTTCATATTGGGCCATGTGTCCTCTTCTTGGAATCTTCCACTTAACACCTGGGTGTGTAGTAATAAGTGTACCCTAGGGGTTCGCCACTTCAACATTCGAAAGGAATGGAGTGAGAGGAAGGAGAACCCCCCGAAGCTCTGAAGAGTAGAGTAAATCCTTTCCATTCATTGGGAGGGGACACGCGACATTAGATCCAATGGTCTGGAGAATTGAAGGTATAAGGAGTTGAGGTCGAGGACTTCTGGAGGCCCAAAGGCTAGATTCCATCATGACCATTGATCATATAATGCATGTGGTGATAGATCCCAAAGTCTAGAGAAGAGGTAATCTAGAGGATTTGAGTTGCAGTTTGTTGTGAGTCGAGAACTCCCAGAGGGTCGAAGTTAATCTCGATCGTTGATCGGGATATGACATGTGGAGGAAAGAGATAGGATCTTTGATGGGTCGACAATTCGGTAGATTTTTTTTGATGTACTTTGGAAACTACCAAAGCCCAAATTCCCAGAGCTCCTATCCTCCGTATATATAAACAAGGAATAAGGACCATTTATTTGTACATCCTTCGAGTATTCAGAGAATCAACTTTTGGGGAAAATGTATTGTAATAGAGGTAGATCCTATGAAGCCTTGAAGTTCCAGTGCCCCAGAGACCCGAAGTATAGGATAAGCACCTAACTATTAGAGTTGGGTCACATCCCTTGGTCACATGAATTTGGGGGTCGAAGGAAAGGGGCTAGTGCCTAGAATTATGTTTTAAGAATAGGAAAGGGACAAATTTTTAAAATATCAATAACTTCCTATTCAAAGCTCAAAATTGAGCATGGAAGAAGGCATTGGAAAGGTATTGAACAGTGGAAGATAACTGTTCACCCAAAAATTGGATCTGAATAGTTAATTTCTTAGGAAATGAGTAGAAAATAAGTCTAATATAATAATGAATCAAAATGTTTCATGTTTTCATGAAATTATTAAGGACAATTATCCTGACAAAGTTCTGTGGACTTCACATTTTTGCAGAATTAACATATGTCATATTAGAGTCAGCGCATAGTGTAGAGTGATGGAGGATAACCATGTAGCCTTCAGTTAAGAAGATGAAATCATAAGGTTAAATGTCCAATTGGATATGAAAGGAACCAACTCCAATGGGCATGGAGGAGAAAAGGAGGAAGACATAAATACGGTTGAGACCGCTAGAAAATTGCAGACAGATGTCCAAAGCCACAAGGATGATAATGAGAGGCTTATGAAATCCAAAGAGAAGCAGGAAGAATTCAATATGAAGTTAATGAAAATCCTAGACAAAATTGAAAATAAGTTGTATAAGGAGAGTGTCTCTAGAAAATCAAGAAGTCACATGACCCCTAATAAGAAAGGAAGATCAAGGAGTGGTAACATACATCACCATCACTCCCAAAAGAATTCCCATAAGATATCACATTGTAGCTCAAGTACATCCCCTGCAAGGAAGCATAGGAGGTCTGGGGTGGATGAGTTGAAAGGATAAATGAATAAGATAAATCCTCCTACATTTGATGGAGATCACAAGAAGGATGAGGATGTTGAGACATGCCTGCTAGGCATGAGGAAGTACTTTCAACTGCATAACTATTCTTCCCATGCAGAAGGAATAATTGTTATCTATCATCTGAAAGGAAAGGCTTCCATGCGGTGGGATCAACTTGTTCAAGTGCAACACATCAGGGAGAAAAATGTGACTTGGAAGGAATTCAAGAGGGATTTTGATAAGAAATACTTGACCAACAGGTAATATGACAAAAATATGAAAGAGTTCTTTGAACTTAAACTGGGCAGCATGACTATTGATGTATATGAAAGGAGATTCTTAGAGTTGTTGAAGTATGCATCTTCATAAAGAATGAGACAGTGAATATTCATAGGTACCTAAGTGGGCTTCCATATTTCATCAATGACAAAATCCAATATGATGATCCCAATACTTTGGAGGAAAATTTAAGGAGAGAAAAATTCTTATATGATCAACAAAAAGGAAATCCTACTTTCTAGAAGGCTTGGGAGGATAAGAATAAGTCTTAGAAGGAACAAACGAAGAAGGTGAATAAGCCACCCTTTTTCAGAGACACACATATTTTAGAGAGCATAAAATGGTTGAGATAGGTGGGAAAAGGCCAAGGCACACACCCATTCAATGTTGGGGCTGTAAAGGAGACCACAAGTATATAGATTGTCCTCACAAAAGTGACAAAATTAGAGTTGTCCACACTGTACAACAACAAGAAACAATGGAGGACATGGGAAAAAGTTTCCAAGCATCTTGTTGTGTCCATTTTAATTTAACATCAAATAATTAAACAAACATAAACTGTAACAGTAATATCTACTTGATTTCAGTAACTCAATAATTTCTTATAAACTCAGCACATACGCATATAAATTTATTTAAATGAATAATGATTCCATAACAGAAATAAAAAAAATACTTAATTTAAATTACCTTGGTCTTATGCTAACCCTCCGCTTTCCACTTGCCTTGTTGACCATTACTGAACTGTGTAAACACTGCCCAAACCTTGTTCCACCCTGCCAACTAGGAAAACTTCCTAGCTCCAGGATATCATATGGATATCTTGGCCCTCGTGCCCAAAACCTCCAGCAAACCGGTGCCTGTACTGATCCAATCCGACTACAGAACTCAACTCTCCTCTGTGCAATCCAATAGAAACCTCCCCTCCAATTCCCCTAGAATAGTAATGCCCCCTTCGTAAAAGAATGCCTTCCATCGTAAGGCTCTCCCCGTCATATTTCCCCTTCACCTACTTCCCCCTCCTTCATTACTTTCCTTATCCATTTATTAATTATCTTATCCTTTAGTAGTTAATGCCCCTTATCCCATTATTCATTATTTTATCCTTATATTTAATGTCCTATCCCTTCCCGAATACGTAAGATTTAATTTAACAATATAATTTATTAACCCCCTTTAATTCTATACTTAATTAATTAATGAGTCAATTAATAATTAATTAATCCTTGACAGTCATGAACAAGTAATTAATAATAATTAATTAGTTAATGTTATTTAAGAAATAATTATTGTTTAGCTGACTTTTAGGACAGTTAGATTATTAAATTAATTATAATTAATAATCCTATACATCTATTTAAG
>SNQJ01S0002821.1:45716-59293 GCA_010110895.2 Picea sitchensis
GTTACACATCTATGCAGCCATAAACAACAAGAAATAAAAGTTTCAATAAGACATGATTGAAGTAGAAGGTATGATCAATAGCCATGCTATTACTATTTTGATAGATTCATGAGCTAGTCATAGTTAGATAGATCCTAAAGTTTTGGAAATATTGATTTTTCCAAGAATCAAGCATAAGAAATATTGGTTGGTACAACTAGCTACAAGAGCCAAGAGAAAAGTTGTTGATTTGGTTAAATCATGTCCAGTGGAAATGAACGGGCTAAATACTAAGGCAGATTTGAACACCTTGTCATTGGGGTCATATGATTGTCTAATTGGTATGGATTGGTTGGAACAAAACCATGTTGTCTTAGACTGTCATAACAAGGAATTTACTTTCTTGGATAAGGAAGGGAACCCAATATCAGTCCAAGGAATTCCTACGGAAGTTATTGTCCAAGAGATCTCAACAATGCACTTGAAGAAGTGTTACAAAAAGGGTTGCCAAATATTTGTAGCTCATATGGAAGAAGCACCTAAGGATAAGGTGCCAAATATGGAGGATCAATCAGTCCTGAAATATTTTGAAGATATGTTTAAGGAGATACCAGGTGTTGGTTAATATCTCTTGCTACCAATCTTGGGATAACCTAGGTTCAGTTCTACTATGGTTTCCAACAAAACCCTCTAAACCTATCAGCCACCCTAGAAAACCAGAAGGCAATGCAGTACATGGGATGCAATGAGTAGTCTCATCGAAGATAGTTCTATGGGTGGCTACAATGATTAGGTGCTTTCATCCTGGGAATGAGTGGGGATATGGAATGGAACCTTCTGATCTTTATTTAGTTATTGTAACATCCATCTATGCTAGGTGCTCTATCATTCTTATTTATGTATGTAAAATAACCATATCTAGCTACTTCATTGAACATTCATCTAAGATATAATCATTATTAACAAAGATATATCCATGAATCATTCACATAAAACATAATATACTGTGGTTCACCCCCTCTTGGGCTACATTCACAAAGATCTAGCTCTTGGGATCTCTTATTATTGTCCTGTCATCTATGGTTCTACACACATTACAATTCTCCTTTAGTTTGATCAAGATATTTAATGAGGTGGACTAGATCACACCAGTCTCCTTATCTTATGATGTAACTCTCAAGATCTACCTTCTTTTCTTTCATCAACTCAACATCTTAGAAGACAAACTTAGATTTTATAGTCATTCTTACATTCTGTAATTACAATCACACCGAACCCTATCCAACTCTTCAAACCCTGAACTAGACCTCCTAGGTACCTCTTTATACTTATATTTGGATTATCAACCATTACCTCCTCTTACCAAAACCCTAAACCTAGCATGGTTCAGTCTTCTTTCATGTGTGCCTCACATGATTTTCTCCTTTCCATGCGCTTTCCTCTACATGTGCTACTTTTCATTCAAGCTGTATTTTCTCTATTTGCGCTTTATTCTCCAAAATTATCCTTTTCCCAAAAATGGGCCTGTGCCCAACAGGCCCCGAACATTGACATTGTGACTCATCTAGAGTCACTTCCTTACTCCAACATCTATCACTTCTTGTGCCAGCGCATGATACATTTTAGTTATTCTGTGGCACTGTGCCTAAGCCTGACTACTCCTTTCGGCCATATTTTCCACTAGTTGTGTGGTAATTGGGTTTTGTAACAACTCTCCCCCTTCCAAGCCTATCCGCTCTATGTTCAAATTTTCTACGTCGATATCAACGACCAATTTATTCACCTTTTCTTGTAGGGGCTCCAACTGAGCCTGTTGCGCCATATCCTATGCTTGTACTGCCTTCTCCCTAGCTTGTAAATTCTTCATTTCCGTGGTCATTTGGATCTTATCCAGTAGTGACATCATCCTTTGCGACTATTTAACATATGGCATTGTTGCATGTAGTTTGTCCTCCCTCCCCTGCAGCTCTTGTATGCTCCCATCCTCTAAAATTTGTGTCCATAGTTGGGTGCTCTTCTCTAGTAGCTCTGTCATTCTATGTATGTTCTACGCGATGTTCTTTGCAGAAGTTGTCACCTCCTTCTCTCTTTGCAATCTAAATTCTAGAGGAGTAATGGGAAATGTGCACTCCTTTAGTTCTTTGATCGGTTATTTATACTGTTGTAGATTCTTCGCTATCTTTCTCATTTTCTGTTGTGATGAGGCTGCATGTACTCCTTCAATGTCTGAGATGGCTTGAAATACTACTTGAATTTTTTTCTCTGTATCGTCCACCTTTTGTTGCATCATCGTTTCTTCCTTCCCTTCCTGGATAAGTGCCTCCTTTAGTGAGGTGTTTTCTTCCTAGGCCAATTGTAAGTTTGTCGCATCAAACCTTGCTTGGGACTAAATCTCCTATGCAACCCTCACTTGTAATTTATACAACGCTTTAGTTGGAATCTTGGGTAATGCCAAGTCCAACATCTCAATGTATTTAAACGGCCTATGTTCTTTCTCCTCATCCATAAACAACATCTTAGGAGTGATGATAAAATTTATGCCCTTATGCGCCATGATCTACACTGTCTCTCCAACCGATGCTTCTTCTTTAGCTGGAACTATTGTCTTATGTTGTTGTTTTTCTGCCCTAATCCTCAACTACTCCAACACAATTTTCACTTATTGTATTTTCTCCAAAATTGAATCCCTATGATTTTTGGTGTTTTCCCACACCTATGACAATCGATATTCCACTTTCTTGGCTATCATATGCACATCATCTACTGTCAATGATGTTTCTATTGGTTTCTTGTGTGTCTTGGACTTATTTATGGAGCCACTTGCTTGCACCTTTGTTCTCTTCCTTTGGGCCTATGATGGCTCGGATGCTTATTGAATATGTGTATCCATGTTTGTAGCATGCCTTTCTCCTTCTTCCATGGACATTTATTGTGCCTCCATTTTCATTTCTTCCACATGCACTTGTTCTGTCGCTCCTCTTGTTGTGTGCTCCATGCACGGTAGTCCTTGTGTAGAACCACACTGTGATTTATTCTTTGTCTTGGTTTTCTTCTGTATGGGACTAGTGCCCCCTTCTTGGCCTTGTGCAGTATTTTTATTTTTTCTTGCGTTGTTTGTGCCTGTCTGCTGTGCAGGGACTATTCTATCTTGTGTCCTAGTTTGTCCTCCTGGAATCGTCTTTTGGATTGTTGGCATTCTCCACTACTTGAACTATTCTTGGACCTCCATATGGATGTCCTACATTGTCACGTAGTACTTTATATGCAACCACTCCTTGGTTGGCTCCCTCTTTTCTTGTATCCACATACTATGGTGTGATGCCTAGAAGTTCACTATTTGTGCAAACTGCTGGACAATTTCTGTGGGAATTCTCCACATATATGCTAACTTGTTTTGGATATTTGTTAGGTATAGTGAGAATACGTCGTTGTTAAGTTTCTTATTCTTCGTATCTAGTGTGTTGCAAAGAGATGTGTAGCGCGTTGTGCCATATTTTCATGTCCTTGGAAGGAACAAACTGTATGTGGGTTCTTTCCATCCCATGACTGCAATCAGGATGAGTAACCATGAATAGCGGAACACAGAGCCCTAGTATTGTGCATCCTTGTAGTCCTATAGAAATAAATTTAGTAGATATGGGGCACATCTCATCGAACTCCCCTTCCCGCACTGTACTGCAAATGCTACTACTTTTGTGGGTACTTCCTCCTTCCTACACTTTCACATTAACTTGCAACCTAACAGTCATTTTGCAAATTGTTTCGTAGTATTGTTGATGTCACTGATATGGATTCCTCTATTACCCCTGTCGGCACGATATGTATCTTTAGTTTTGTCTGAAATGGATTTCGCCTTATTTTTATCCTCCAGGTATTTTTCTGGCTTCTCCCCATCCATGGGTATCCCTGTGATTTTTGCAATCCGATCAACATTAATAGGCACTGGCCTATCCATCCATAAGATTCCTCTATGCACCCATGCTAACAGATGCTTTACACATCCGTTGATGTGTTTAACATGCCCAAAGTGCGGTATATCCAATAAATTCATTATTCCTATATTTTATAGCCCCAGGATCCACTGGGAAGGCTCCAACAGTGGCACACCTAATGGGCCTCTTCCCCTGCTCTCCAAGTAACTTTGTGATGCCAAGTCCGAAAACTTTATTGCATCAGAAATGTCATGATTAGAGTATTTGAGGCAATTGAATCCTCCTATGATTTATTCATCAGCCTTCACACCTTCAGGGATTTTCGACATTACTATGGTTAGTTCCTCCTATGTGCATTGTACGCCCTATGCACTGCTTTATGCTCGCTCCTTCTTTTTCCCTTGTGGGGACGATACCCCAACTTCTAGTATATATTGGTGCCCCTTTCTCTATTCTTATTCTTCTTTTATGCCCTATTGAGTCGAGCCCATGGCTTGTTCTTCTTGCTGCATCCCTTTTCCCCAGGATGCATCCGATTTAGTTCTTTCAAATTCCTCTTCCGGATGCTCAACCTCCTGTGTGGGATTTTTATCCTCCTCTACATGCATAGTGGAGTAGTCGATGTACTCTTGAATAGTGAAGGTGTATATTCCTGGGTTGGGACTAACATGTGGGGAATGGGATTCTGTGAGAAGTGAGTGTAAGTAGGCTCCTTGGAGGGAATCCTTCATGTTGCATTATGCAGCTTTCCGCAGCCTCAGCCTAGCCTAGGATTTGCTTTCCCTAGGTGGAGTTTAGTCCCTGCTCGGGGGTGACCCATTTCTTATTACTTGGAGCAACGTGCACTAAGTCTAGGAGGTTCATGAAATGTTTTCATGCAATGAGTGGTCTTCTCATAAAAGGTAAAAACTGGGTACTTTTAAAGGTATAATTGTACTGGGTACTTTTAAAGGTAAAAACTTCAAAGGTATGAGTTGTCTTAATAATGAGATTTAAATAATTGAGTAATGTTCCTTATTTAATGTGAATATAAAATATTATGGTATATATAAAAAATTGGGTGTGTGACAAAATGGTATCAGAGCTTTAGGAACCACACTTGGCCTTATGAGCTCAACTATGAAGACTAATTTTTTGTTGTTATATTTCTTCTTAACACTAGGAAGAATATTTTTATTTTAAGGAAGGATGACAAAAGTACCTATTCTACCTGAAGAAGGGTCACATCAAAACGAACTATAAAATCACGAACAAGGAAATATATGGGTTAATTTGAATGAAAGAAGGGATAAGAGACAATCATAATTAATTCAAAATGTACAGGGTCTAAGAGAATAATTGAAAATTGTTAAAGTAGATAATGAATGAATTATAAAGAAACAAGAAGAACATAACGTAATATTGTTAGACAAATTGTGTAATCAAAATTCTAACAAGAATAAAGGTCAATTTTCCAGTAATTCTAAAACTAAATTGCACAACAAGAAGCCTAGGAAATTTGAACACACTAAATAAAAAACGTAATATACTTTTAACGAAACTGAAACTTCAAGTGAGGGAAGTTCCAAACTGGAGCAAAGAATTAAAAGTAAACATAAGCATCATGAGGAAATTATGGGAGAATTTAAAAAGATAAAACCTCCAATCTTTTATGGTGATATTGAGACTGGAGAAGAGGCATAAGCTTGGCTTTTTTGGATGCAAAAATATATTCAGATATATAATTATTCAAGTGAATATAAAGAAAGAATCACTATCTATAATTTGACTGAGAAGGAAAATATTTGGTGGCAAGATATAATAAGGGTAAAGAATATTAAGGAACAAAAAATAACATGGAAAACTTTTTTTTTTTTTTTTAAGAAACAATATGTATTAGAACAATATTATGAAAGTAAGGCTAAATAATTCTATGAACCAAAACTAGAAAATTTAACCATGAAGGACTTTAGCAGCAAAATTTTAAGCTTATAATGCTACGTACCATATATTTTGGATGAAAAACCAAAGATACAACACTTCTTGAGTTTCCTACCTACGTCATATAAATATAGGATTGAATTTGACAATCCTAATACTCTAGAAGAATCTATGCATAAGGCTAAATTATGTTTTGAACAATATAAAAGAAGAAATGAAAATACTAAAAACTTGAAGAGTAATAAAGTGGAAAGGTTTGATCCATAGAGAAAAGAAGGAATTTTTTAAAATAAGAACATTGCAAAAGGGTTTTAGGGAAATAGCTATAGAAATAATAAGACTTATAACCCATCTGATAATAAAAATGTGAAACCTACAAATTTTTATAACAAAGAAACTTCCCAAAAAGAGCCAGTAAAGTGTTGGGAGTTTGGTGAACTGCAATATTTCAAGGATTGTCCTCACAGAAAGAAAAACAACAAAAATATACAAAAAAATCGAGAAGCTACTACAATTGGTGAAATAGCAAGGAGTACCCCGAAGATTAGCGCAACCTTGGAGAACATATAAGCATATCGTCAAGCTTCCATGGTGGAAGTAGAAGGTATGTTGAATAATCAACCAATTTCCATTTTGATTGATCCAAGTGCTAGTCTAAGTTATGTTTAGCCTAAAATAGTAGAAATTTGTAAGTTATGAAAATAAATTTTTTAAAAGGCATGGTTAGTACAACTTGATACAAAAAAAAGGGATGCTTACAAATCTTGTTAAAGGATGTGAAATTAGTATGAATGGATTTAAAAATCAAGTAGATTTAAATGTTTTGAAGCTATGATCATATGATGTATTAATTAGTATGCACTGGTTAGAAAAGTATAAGGTAATTCTAAACTTCTATGATAAAATATTTACTTATGTAGATGGCAATGGTAACATTATTGGTATTAAAGGAATACCAAGAACCATTAGTATTAGGAAGATGTCAGATTTGCAGATCATAATATGTGTTCATAAGGGATGAAAAGTATTTGTTGTCCATGTGATAGATAATGAAAAAGAACAAAATAAAAAGGGATATAGAAAATTTCCGTATGTTACAATAGTTCCAAGACGTGTTCCAAGAGATTTTTAAATTACCTCCTAAGAGAGAGATAGATTTATTCATAGACTTATTACCAGGAGCAGTGCCAGCTTAAAAGTATCCATATTGAATGAATATATTGGAAGTTAATGAACTAAAATATCAACTTCAAGAGTTATTAGAAAAACATTATATTCTACCAAGTGTATCTCCATGGCGAGAACCAATACTATTTGTTATGAAGAAAGATGGAACCTTACAACTATGTATAGACTATCGACAACTTAACAAAATGACAATTAAAAATTGATCTCTTTTACCCCGCATCGATTGTAATACCCCAAGGTCGAGTCCCTGTTGAATTGTAATGATGTTTAATGATGTTTATAGGTTGGTGAGCCAAGTGTTTATAAGATGGGAGGATTATATGTTTATTAGGTCGGACAGCCTAGATGTTAAGGCTAGAGAGCCTATTTTTGTATATGTAATTATGGAGATTATTACTAAAAATACATCACTGCATGTAGATCAAACACGAAGAAAGAGTTTTGGGGGACTAAGTTCCACTAGGAAGGGAAAGGGAAAGGGGGTTGAGATGCTAGGAAAAGGGGCTAATCTTGAGGGCTTAACCCAAGGGAATATTATAATGTATTTCTTAAATTACTTGAGTTTGGGAAATAAAACCAGTTATCCTAAGTTCCTTTGGGGAGAGGAAGGAAACTCCAAATGGAGAGGAACATGTTCCTAGAGAGCCAAGTGTCATCTAGGACACATGAAAATTTATGTGGGGGAATTAAATCATTGTGAGGTTCATTCTCACCATTTTGACTACTCTAGCTATCTTTCCTCACAGGTTCATTCTCATGATTCTTGCCATCCCTTTTGCAGTTCATGCACACACTGAACAAGCACGCAATGAGAGCCATTTTCTCCATTGTTGAACCCTCTTCCATTGTGAACCCCTCTACTTGGCTAGGACATCCCTTGCCTTACTCATTTTTTCTATTTTTGTTTGAAGAGGATGTTTGTCATGCCTGTGGTTGAAGGATTAGGTTGTCTAGCCTATGAGAAACTCTCTCCAAGTGAGAGAGGTTGTTGGGGAAGTGATTTCTCCTGGAGGGAGTCTAGAAGCAGCTACAAAGTTATGAGAATTCCTAATTCGTCCTGTTGCTGAAGCACTGGAAGGGAAGTGGAGTAGTCAATGGACTTTGGAACAATGAAGGTGTATATTCTCGGAGTGGGACTAACATGTGGGGAATGATATTATGTGAGAAGTGGGTGTAAGTAAGCTCCTTAGAGGGAATCCTTCATGTTGCATTGTGCAACTTTCCATAGTCTCAACCTAGCCTAGGATCTCCTTTCCCTAGGTGGATTTTAGTCCCATCTCGGGGGTGACCCATTGCTGATAGCTTGGAGTAGCATGTTCTAAGGCTGGGAGGTTCATGAAAGGTTTTCACACAATCAATGGTCTTCTCATAAAAATCTATGTTAATTTTACATGCTATTTTTAAATGTTGTGTATCTTGTACATGTGTTATAATGTTATCAAAATTTCCTATATATATTGCATGTTTGTGTTTATTGTCGCTTCTGCATAAATATATGTAAGATAAGAATTCTTATCTGTTAATTTGTATTATATATATATATATATATATGTATATTAGAGCATGAAATGTTTCAAGTGGAATTTCTCGACTTGGGTGGTTGGGTATGTTACAATGTGGTTTTGAGAGAAGTTTGGTTTTGAAGTAGTGGTGTATCCACAGCCAGGGTGGTCATGGGATGTCACAATATGGTATCAGATCCCATGGTTTCCACACTAAACCTAGATGTGCCACAAATGTGGAATTTGGAGTTAAAATTCCACAAGGAATTGGTGTACAGAGTGCCAAGAGGGCACTGGGGGAACACCTTGGTTGTGTTCACAAGCTCAGGAGGTATAGCAGTTTGATAAACCATGAAAGACGTTGTATTGGGCTGTAGAGATAAATTTGTCTTGTTGGATATGTTCAGAGGGAGAGAGATCCCCCACAATCGTTAGATCAAGAGAAGTTGCATGAAGGTTAAGAACAAAAGTCCTTTAGACTTCATCCCTCCAGGTGTTTTAAAGTTATAAGAAGTGAAAATTTTCGAAGTCTCGATGTTCAGAACCAATATAGACCGTCCATTTTCCAGGGACACATGTCCTCATATGAAGCAATTTTCAGAAGCTTGGATTTTGTTGATTGTTCAACAACGGAATCAATGAAGTCCCGAAGCTACGGGAAGCAGTCATCGACAGCCAGAGATTCAAGATTTTTATAAGTAAATAGATGAGAAGAGATCTACTGAATTGTCAAAGTCCCAAAACATCAGAGATGACATTGACCTATTTGGTAGTCCAAAGTTCGACGGTTTTAACAAAGTGTTAATGTGAATAAATCGTCAAAGTCCTGGGTGTCGAAGTGATGTGACATGATGACATCATCTAGTGACGTGGATCTGTCGGTAGTTCAACAATTTGAAAATTTTGAGAAAGTGTCGAAGATAGGAAATCGCCGAAGTCTCGAAGTGCCGGATATGACATGGAAATATGACGACACCTAGGGTGATGTTGACCTACCTAGGTATACCATGTGTCAATCGATGGTGGGTCCATGTGTCACCACTTTGATTGGTGAAAAATGTACTACATGGGCCTTGTGAGGTTAAGATGTTAGGGAGTTCGGATTTCATGGAAAACTATTGTAAGAACTTCACCTTCAAAGTCCCGAAGTTTCGAAGTGACGTGGATTGGTGACGTCACCTGGGGTGACGTGGACACAAAAGATGCATGCCACATGTCAGTGTGTTTTATGCTTTTGAAAGGCTGATTTGGTAGTTATAAATTGACATGGGTCACCCCTCATATTGGGCCATGTGTCCACTTCCTAGAATCTTCCACGTGGCACCTAGGTGTGTAGTACTAAGTGTACCCTAGGGGTTCACCACTTCAACATAAAAACCCCCGAACCTCCAAAGAGTAGAGTAAATACTCGCCATTCATTAGTGTTGGTTATGTGTTATATTCTTTGCATGCTTGGGGGATGAAGCCCCCTGCATAGGGGTCTGGGGGTAGTGCCCCCAAAAGTTTTTTTTCTACCTCAGGAAACGTGACACCTACCTCGAGAAACATGTCATGTATTTAGGTGGTTTTTCGGCACATGGTTTTTGCCGATGGATTTTCTATTTATGGTTAATGAATTAGGGTTTTGGACTAATCCAAGTAATTGGGTTATGGTTTTGGATTCCGTTGGATCCTATATGTATATTTTATTGTAAACAATGTAACAAAATGAATGAATATAGAATATGTTGGTTTTCCCGGTTTGGGTTTCCAGGGGAAAAATCTCTGTGTAATGTTTGTATTTGCCATTGTATCTTTTCTGAATATCTGTTTGCAGTTGATATTGTACAAGGTTAGGATTTACATTTGGTATCAGAGCCTTATTGTCTTTAGGGGGATACCTTTGTGGTCAAGGGTTTGGCTCGGGACTGTGATAAGCCTTGTTACAGTGGGGGATATGCGATATTGTTTTTCAAGTGAAAAGAAATTGCAAGCAATTCGAAGATGGAGATTGAGAAGTTCAATAGGAAAAGCTTTGAGATGTGGAAGCTAAATATGGAAGATATTTTGGTTGACAAAGATCAGTTGATCATGGTAGATTCAGGTACTGCACCTACAGGAACTTCTGCAGATGACTGGAAAACGATGGATCGGAAGGTAAAGATCACAATCTAATTGTGTCTCTTTGATTCAGTATTACTGAATGTGTCAGAGGAAGCTACAACCAAGGATTCATGGGAAAAGTTGGGGAAGTTGTATTAGTCTAAGTCCCTGGTAAATAAAATCTTCCTGAGAAAGAAGTTGTATAACTTGAGGATTAGAGATGGAGACTCGGTGGCAGAGCATTTGAACGCCTTCAATACTATGGCAAGTTAGTTAGTATCTGTTGAGATTAAAATTTCAGATGAAGATAAATGTCTKAGTTTGTTGTGTTCTTTACTAGACTCATGTGATAGTATGGTTGTGGCCATAGGTAGTAATACAACTTCTTTAAAGTTTGAAGAAGTGGTCTCATCCTTTTTGTCGGAGGATATGATACGAAAGAATATGGAAAGACATAGCACATACACATTATTTGCAAGAGGATGATCCGAGGAAAGAAATATATCTAATTTATCAAGTGGGATATCTAAGTCTAAGGGTAGATCTAAATCTCCCAGAAATTTTGTAAGGGTATGTTGGAGGTGTGGAAAAGAAAGGGCACTGCAAGAAGCAGTGTAGATCCAAAGTTTAGAAAAAGAAGGGATTTGAAGAATCTTCTTCTACAGAGGAAAAGACCTCCAAGTAAGAAGAAGGGGATGTGTACTTGGCCTCTTCAAGCACACATGCAGATCATGAGGCATGGTTGATTGACTCTAGTGCATCCTTTCATAGGACTCCCCACAGGGAGTGGTTCTGTGAATATGAAAAGTATGATGGAGGTAGTGTTTTCTTAAGTAATGATTCAACAACCAGAATCATAAGAAGAGGAAGGGTCAAGTTAAAGCTCATATATGGAAGGATTAGAACATTTCCTAGTGTTCTGCACATCCTAGGTATGGCCAGAAATTTGATTTCTGTAAGCAAAATGGAAGATGGAGGGGTAAAAACAATTTTTGAAAAGGGAACTTGCAGGATGGTTCGAGGACCAATGGTGTTGATGAAGGGAGTTCGGTTTGGAAATCTGTATAAGCTGCTAGGAAGCACCATTAGTGATGGGTGTAATAGCTCCATTGTTCCTGATATTGGAGTTGAAGAAGAAAGAACTACTACAGTCTCTAGAGAAAAGGTTATGTTGTGGCATCAAAGACTAGGGCATATCGGAGAGAAGGGTCTTCGACTACTACACGGTAAAAGTATGGTTGAAGGTATGTCTAACTACACTCTGGATTTTGATTTCTGTGAACATTTTCTATATGGGAAGAAGAATCGGGTAAGATTCCCCTCTGATGAAATAAGGGCAGAAGGAATTTTACAACTAGTTCACAGTGATTTTTTTGGACTTGTGTCGGTCCCATCATTGGGAAAATCTGTGTACTATGTCTCATTTATAGATGAATTCTCAAGGAAAACTCGGATATATTTACTCAAAAAGAAATCTGAAGTCTTTGACAGGTTTAAAGAGTTTAAGGCTCTTGTTGAGAATCAAACAGAGAAAAGAATTAAGGTGCTAAGGACAGATAATGGTGGAGAGTTATGCGGGAATGAATTTGAAGAATTATGTAAGAAGTGCGATATAACAAGGCAGAAGACTACTCCATATACAACTCAACAAAATGGAGTTGCAGAAAGGATGAATAGGACACTGATGGAAAAATAAAGGTGCATGCTTAGTGGTGTCGGATTAGGGAAAGAATTATGGGCAGAGGCAATGGGTACTGCATGTTATCTGGTCAACAGATCACCCTCATCATCATTGGGTGACAAGACTCCACAAGAGGTATGGACTGGTAAGGAACCTTCTCTCACACATATTAAGGTATTTGGCTGTGATGCATATGTTCATGTTCCAAAGGAAAACAAGAGTAAGCTGGATAAGAAGGCTGAAAAATGTATCTTTATTGGATATAAAGATGGTGTCAAAGGTTATAATATTTGGAACCTAGAAACTTAGAAGGTAGTGTATAGACGATATGTGGTATTTAGAGAAATGAAGGATGTTGTTAAACAGGAAGTCCTACCAAGTAAAGAAGAACCAGAGAAGATAAAGTTTGATTTAAAGGATGATGAATCAGACTCTACAGAAGAACATGAATCAAAAGAAGAAGATCCTCATACTCTAGTATTGAGGAGATCGGATCGAGAAATAACGCTACCAGAAAGGTATAGTCTATCTGATTTTCGTTCAAATTTTTGTTTGTCTATTATTGATGATGATCCTAGAACTGTCAGGGAGGTAGTGGATTCAGAGGATGGAAATCTCTGGAAAAGGGTCATGGAAGAAGAAATGACATCTTTGGATAAGAATGAGGCTTTGTATCTAGTGGAGTTGCCAACTGGAAGAAAGCCCATTGGAAGCAAATGGGTATTTAAAAATAAGCTGAATGCAGAAGGAAAAGTGGAGAAATACAAAGTTGTTAGTAGCAAAGTGTTATTCCCAAGTTGAGGGAATTTATTTTGGTGAGATTTTTTCTCCTTTTGCCAAGTTAACCTCTATAAGATTTATGTTATTTGTTGCTACTGCATTTGATTTTGAAGTAGAACATATGGATTTGAAGACAACATTCCTACATGGGGATATGGAAGAAGAAATATTTATGAAGCAACTAGAAGGTTATGTTGTGAAAGGAAAGAAGGAGCTGGTATGCAAGTTGAAAAGGTCCCTGTATGGTTTAAAACAATCACCAAGGATGTGGCATAAAAAATTTGATACTTATATGTTGGGACTTGGCTTCACAAGAAGCAAAGAGGATCACTGTGTGTATTCTAAATTAATTGGTTATCATTTGATTTATTTGGTCTTGTATGTGGATGACATGTTGCTGATAGGAAACAACAAGGATATTATCCAGGATATGAAAACTTAGATGTCCTCTAAATTCGACATGAAGGATCTTGGTGCTTCAAATTTCATTTTGGGCATGGAAATTAAAAGAGA